>BLKR01003478.1:0-143942 GCA_011170035.1 Teleogryllus occipitalis | reverse complement strand
TTTGTGCTAGCGAATCTCACTGCCTGTCTTATCTATGCAATACTTTTTTTGGTAAGGTGGGTAAGTTACAATTGGTATAGTCTTTAGGGTCGGTATAGCGTTTAGGCGACTGACGGTACTTACAAGTACCTTATTTTATTAAGCGTATTTAATAATTTATATTTGTCCTAGCGAGCGTCACTGTGTGAGTGGCGACAACACCTCACGCGGAGGGCTTGGCGGCGGCGGGTTGCTCTCGTGAAAAGAGCCTAAACCAGGGGTTCCAAACGTGGTCGGTAGAGCCGCACGTGACTGACCGTTAGTCGACTGACGATACTTACAAGTACCTAGTTTATTAGGCGTATTTAATAATTTCCTTTTGTGCTAGCGAATCTCACTGCCTGTCTTATCTATGCAATACTTTTTTTGGTAAGGTTGGTAAGTTACCATTGGTATAGTCTTTAGGGTCGGTATAGCGTTTAGGCGACTGACGGTACTTACAAGTACCTTATTTTATTAAGCGTATTTAATAATTTCTATTGGTGATAGCGAGTCTCACTGCCTGTTTTATCTATGAAATACTTTTTTTGGTAAAGTGGGTAAGTTGCAATTTGTATAGTCTTTAGGGTCGGTATAGCGTTTAGGCGATTGATGGTACTTACAAGTACCTTATTTTATATATGCATTTAATCATTTCTCTTTGTGCTAGCGAGTCTCATATCCTGTCTTATCTATGAAATAACTTTTTTGGTAAGGTGGGTAAGTTACAATTTATAGGTTGGTAACTATTTGTATCTTTCCTTTTGAATTTGTTTTGAGCCGTGTTGTGGTGCGTCGTTGTGAGGTAGTAAGAGAGCAGCATGTTGCTCTCGCGAAGAGAGGCTAAACCAGGGGTTCCCAACTGGGTCGGTAGAGCCTTTAGTCGACTGACGGTACTTACAAGTACCTTATTTTATTATGCGTATTTAATAATCAGAGCAGCCGGCCGCTAGAATTCTCCTCCAGAGAGCGACTGAATTTCACCCAGATGAAGCTAGTGTAGAAAATCCTGCCACCGTCGGGACTCAAACCATGGGGTCTCCTTGTCAGAGGTACTGCAGGGACATCATTTGATGTCCTGAGCCACTTAAATCGGTCCATGTTTCAAGCAGCCTTATTGTCTCAGTTTATTTTAATTCAAGTATACAAATCACTTAATTATGTACTACGTTACATTAAAGTCAGTAGTAGTTGGTGAAGTCAGGCGAAAGTATTTTGTTTTCTTTGTTGAATTCACATTCACTTTGAATTATTTTATCTGGACATTTGATCAACGTCTCTTTTACCACTAGTGCTAAAAATCGAACTGTTAGCAGTCTGAGCATGCTCTAAAAGTAACCGCTTTTACTAGTTGTCCCAAAAATTAATTACGCAGATCGTACAATAATGGATTTGCCAGAATAAGGTGCAAACGGAACTCTAATGCACAAACTGAAATTAAATTTTGTAACGAGATGAAATCTGTGTAAAATAAGATATTTAATATCCGAACGTATTTTTGGCCAACACATCTCATTAAACGAACCTTGAATCTCAACTAGACTTTATATCGAAATACTTTGTTGTTTTGAGAAAGGAAGAACCTGCGAGAATCACAGCGAATTTGTGCTTCATTAAGAATATTTTTAATGCAAATCAATTTTTATAATATTTCTTGCTATATTTCAGTGAACGAATTGGTGTTATTGTTATTATTATTATTATTAAACCATAATTTATGTAACTCCGAAATCTTTAAAAAGAAAAATATATTATTTAAACGTTCCCAATCAGTAATGGATTGCAAGTATTGACGCAACTTTTGCTTGCGTAACTTAGACGAATGTCTTTGGAGATTAGAAATACTGCCAATAAAAAAATAAAATCCAAGAAACAAAAGCGGTAGTACTAATGCATTCACCTACGAAATAAAATTATTTAACGTATTATCCCTCATTTTCAACCTATAAACGAAATCGAGAGACAAACACAAACTTTCTGGATGTTTAGTTCTTCGTCAAACGTGCGTATTCATTATCATTCATTCAACATTATTCAATAACTGCAAACTCGAGGTCTTATTTTGCGATTGCACACGTATTACCGCGAGGACAGATAGAAACGAACACAGTTTCGATGAAATGCAATTTTGGAAAGTGAAGAATTTAACTATAAAACGTAATTCGTATAAGATATTAGTAAAATATGAAACATTCATAGAACTAGGTTGTAAGCACATGCTCCAAATTTACTGATATGCTCTGATGTTACAAAGGGTGTAACACAATTCTCTGAAATTCTTTCCCCCCGACACATCATGTCTCCGACTATTTCATTGACTGTACCGCTAGGGAATTAATAATTAGTCATCTTGTTGAGTGATAATTTTGATAAAAACCGACGCCGAAACAAATGTACACGCGGCGCGAGCGCGTGTACACCGCGGCTCGAGTCGATGACTTCTTGGCTGTCCGGGTGACGCCGCGTAGTGGGCTGAGCGGCCGATGTTTCGCCTGTCATGTCGCAGGCTTCATGAGGGCAGTGAGGAAGCCTGCCCTGCCATAGCTGCCCTGAGGAAGCCTGCGACATGACAGGCGAAACGTCATTGGCTCAGCCCACCACGCGGCGTCACCCGGACAGCCAAGAAGTCGCCGAAAAAATGGTCAACGTGGATACGAAATCAGATTTGGATACGCTGCGCGCAAATAAAATTGAATGAAAATAGAACATAATTTTTTTTTAATCGCGGTAAGTGTTCTATCAAAATAATAATATTAATTCAAATAAATTGATACGTTATCTTAGAGAATAACAATGATTACTAATACTAATAAAGACAATTTTATTATTATTATTATTATTATTATTATTATTATTATTATTATTATTATTATTATTATTACTCGTATCATCGTCTCCTACATAATTTCAGTAGAATATATACTATTAGCGGCTGTCACAGGCACCTAATCTTTATAAATAAGGTTTCTAAAGAAAAATAATTTTACGGAGTCGGGAAGAATTGCACTTTGCCTGTAAAACTTTGAAGAGTTTGTTTAAAAAAACGCATCTAAATATTCATATCAAATGCAACCCCCATCGCTCGACCGCAATTTTGAATCTATATCGTTAAATAACTCCCAAACGAAGCGTTCTAGGGCCTTAAAATTGAAATTATTGAGGCCAAAGGTCTCAAAGAAACGTTCCTCACGTCGTAATCTACAGCATTGAATCTTTTTAAACACTTTATTACATTTTTGCTGGTTCGACGCTTCTCGTTTCTACCCCACATATTCAGAGCCTGTAGAATCTGCAACAGTATGTGAAATTAAATTAATTGTTTGATATTCTACGCGATTGAACTACACGGGTGTACCTCTTTTTTTTAGTTTATTTATTGTCGCATCAACAGCGATGGTCATTAGCGACAATTAAATAATACATTTGGTTTTAATTACAATAATAACAACTATGTTAACAGAAATTGACATGGTTTCTGAATTATTGACAATAGTTAATACCTATTATATATCTGAAAATATTTGAATTTTTTGCAAAAATTAAGAATTGTTTCTTGGTATTTAGGGGATTACAAAATTAAGGCAAATGAGTCATCCTGCAGAATTTGTTGTTTAAGAGTGTCGTAATGAGGACAGTGGTTAATTACATGGTTTAAATTAAGAAGAGTGGAGTTGTCACAGTGGTTGCAGGTGGGAGGAGGGCTTTTGTTAAATACCTTTGCTTAGTAATAACGTTAAATAAGAATAGTTTATATTAACAAGGGTTTATTGTATTGTTATCAGCTACAAGGAGACGTATAAAACAAATAACGGAGGATAAAAGGTCTTGAAGAATGATATGTTACAGGCTTAGTATGGAAATGGAAAAATAGGGAAGAGAGTGAGGTTTAACACACGAGAGTTCTCGCACGGGTACGCTAGTTAATCAAATAAATTCAATAAAACTCTTAAGGAGAATAAGGAAAGGAATTGTTCGAATTTTCTCTTTCTCACGTCCTTAGACGAAGTGTATTCAAATTTTAATTAAAGTAGAACTACGTAAATGTGACATCTTTGTGAAATGTGAACAGCTTCTTTGAACGGTTGCATTCTCCCCTGGAGGAGTCCAGCTGCATCGCGCTTGGTCTGAATTTGACTGCACGTGCATCAACTGCAATGGTTCAGTGGTATCATTGCTTCTGCAGCGTCTTTGATCGAAGCGTCCTAGGGTTAGATTTTCGGAGGATGATTTCATTTTCGGTTGTACATACCTGAGTCGAATTCGGTCTCTGCCTGGGGAAGTATTCTAGCGTCCGGCTGCTCTGAAGGTTTTCCGTTATTTTTTCTTATTCAATACTAGGTGAATACCGGAGCAATCCTAAAGAATCGGACCGTATAAGAACCGAAGTTGCGACTCAGGGCATCGACTTACGTCACTGCAGTACCTCTGACCGGGAGGTCCTAGGTTCGAGTCCCGACGGTGGCAGGATTTTCGACACTAGCGTTGTCAGCTGGGTCGAATTCAGTCTCTAGCTGGAGAAAAATTCTAGCGGCCGACTGCTCTGATGAGTAGTTTTCCGTGGTTTCTACAATCAACACAAGGTGAACAGCGGAGCAGTACCGACAATGGAGCGACCCGCTTGAGACAATGTTAAGGTGTAGTTGACGCGTCCGAAAACACTAAACTAGTGGTGGTAAAACAGCACGTATTTTTTGTGGCCCGTATTTTCACGCAAATTACGCGAAAAGTACTCAAATTTTTGGATTTTTTTTCATAACCTAGCTTTAAGAAACAGAAAAAATCTCTATCTTTATAATTGTAATTGTAAGACGACGCCGAAAAGTTTGAATTTTTGCAGTTTTCAAAGAATCGTTTTTTTTTAACGAAAATGAGACCTGCACCATTTTCTTAAAAGTCCTTCACACTATCCAACAACAAAGTGTAATAAAAAACGATTGAGCTTTTTTTACAACTTTAAAAATGTCCCAGGGGCTTCATGTTACGTACCCCAAAATTAAAATGCCGGTTTCAAATTCAAGGGTGACATCAGCCAAATCGATTCGAAAATTACAATTTTGAAGAAAATCGGCTCAAAGGTTTAGCCTCTAGACGTTCACGACGGATGGACGGACGGACGGACTGACCGACTGACTGACTGACTGACTGACTGACTGACTGACGGACGGACGGACGGACGGACGGACGGACGGACGGACGGACGGACTCACGGATGGACTCACGGACGAACGGACGTTTTGCCGTCATTCGAGTTTTCGTTATGAAGGACACACAGAATATGGACGCTGGCTACACCACGTGATAGAGGATATTTTCCTACAACTGCATTTATCAAATTTTTTGTTACGAGGGCCCTGTAATAAGAGTTTTTTGCCGAAAATTCGCGTTTTTCTTCGCGCATTTTATAATTTCCTCTGTACTGCGTCAGCGGTAGCCAGAAGGAAGTGACCGGGAGCGGTAACTCAGTGCATCAACTGATGTCACTGCAGCGCCTCGGACCGGGAGGTCCTGGGTTCGAGTCCTGACGTCGGCAAGATTTCGCCACTAGCTTTTCAGCTAGGTCGAATTCAGTCGCTGTCTGGTGGAGAATTCTAGTGGCCGGCTGCTCTGATCGGTAGTTTTCCGTGGTTTCTCCGATCACCATCAGGCGAATGCCGGAGCAGTACCCTATCAAACGGGCCACGGACCGCGTGCGATCTGTTCTTCCTCTTTCTTGTCCTGTCCTCTCCCCTTACACACACACTTACACTAACATGCACTACACTACCACATATTCTGGGAAACCGGTCGGGAGCTTAGAGCTTGTCCCGTCTGGGGCGGTGCCCCGCTGGTGGGAGAGTCCTGGTTAGGGGGAAACCCCACTAGCCGACAGTAGGTCGCGCCGGATCTCGCCATCCAGCGGGGGAAGATCACCGCCATCTCCCGCGAAAAAAAACATGCACTACACTAACGGGACTAATGACCAGAGCAGTTGACGCGCCCGGAAACACGAATCAATCAATCAAAAATCAGAAGGAAGTGCTGGACGAACGGGTGTGACTGGGCTTGTTGCAGCGCTGCGCCGCCAGGACGGCAGCTACGTCATCAACGGCAACTGGGGCATCTCGTGGTCGGGCGAGTACGAGGCGGCCGGCACGCGCGTCACCTACCGCCGCCAGGACGCCGGGCTGCTGGAGACGGCGACGGCGCCGGGCCCGCTCACCGAGCCGCTCGATATCATGGTGAGTCACGCCACAGCGCCACGCCACGCGACTGGGCGGGCCGCTCTTAAGGAGAGTGAGAGAGAGAGAGTTAGAGTTTTAGAGAGAGTTAGAGTTTTAGAGAGATAGAGTTAGAGAGAGAGTTAGAGAGAATTAGAGAGTTAGAGAGAGACTTAGTGAGAGTTAGACTTAGTGAGAGTTAGACTTAATGAGAGTTAGACTTAGTGAGAGTTAGACTTAGAGAGAGTTAAACTTAGAGTTAAACTTAGAGAGAGTTAAACTTAAAGAGAGTTAAACTTAGAGAGAGTTAAACTTAGAGAGAGTTAAACTTAGACAGAGAGAACTTAAAGAGAGTTAAACTTAAACTTAAAGAGAGTTAAACTTAAAGAGAGTTAAACTTAAAGAGAGTTAAACTTAAAGAGAGTTAAACTTAAAGAGAGTTAAACTTAAAGAGAGTTAAACTTAAAGAGAGTTAAACTTAAAGAGAGTTAAACTTAGAGAGGGAGAGTTAGAGAGAGAGAAAATACCTCAATGAAAAAAATAAAATAGTACATTATGGAACGATGATGTAATGTTGGGTATTAATACACGAGTGTGATATTACGATACGAGTGAGGTACGTGCGATTATCGTAAACTTCACACGAGTGTATTAATCCCCTTTACATACCGTTCGTTTTCATACCGTACTTTTTCTATGACTTTTAAAATTTAAACTTTTACATTTAATCATTTCGTAGCAGTTGTCATGCAGGATTCACCCAAGGTCATGTAGCGGACAGCTCCCTAACCCAACCCTCGCATGCTGCCGCAGGTGGCTGTGCCTCTCCAGTTAGTCCAGTTCGCCTGCGAGGGAGTACTGCGCTAGTCAAATAGGATCGTAAAGTGAAATTACGATCCAACTTATTTTAAATTATATTCCACGAAAAATATTAATAACTAAAGAAATTAAAACTGACAAGCATAATACAATGTCAAATGCAATTTTAGTGTACACAATTGAACGAAACATTTACTAGGACGATTCTAAATTATTAATTGTCAATACTCGGGTTGTAAACTTCTCTGTGGTTGATCAAGAACCTGTATCATAATAAAATCGTAACTGGTTGCAGACAACAAATGACAGTAGTATACAATGGGAGTAGAAAAAGAAATATAGGGAATGAGTGTGGGGGCAAGGTTTTTTGTGGCAAACAGCCACAGCAAATGAATAAACGAAACACGTGTGGAATGCGCAGTAAAAAGAGTGGTATTTCAAAAAGCGGTATATTTTAAGGTACTTGGATGAAATTACTTAAGCAAAAAATCACTAATTTGATATTTTAAATTATCGTGCTTGATTTGATTTGATTTATTTGATAAAAAAAGTATAAACTGACGTATGGGGGAGAATAATAGTTGCGCACGTTTTCTTGAGTACCAGAATCTCTTCCCAACATTTTAACGTTAAATAGTTGAAAGTTAAATAATAATAATAATAATAATAATAATAATAACAATAATAACTGGAGACTCCCTGTTCCGGTTTCATAAAACCATCTCCACGACAGAGATGGTGTTATGATGCCAGAACAGGGAATCATCTAATCCTTGAAGCGAAGAAAAACAAGAAGAATAAAATTTAGAAAACTGGGAGATTATCAACTTTTGAAAAACTAGACATTTTTGCTCCAGAGTTATAGAAAAACTATTTGCAACAATAAACGAACTGTAGATTTGATGAAAATGATTGGTTTAAGATCTAAAACTGGTGATTGCACAGTGCCCCACCACTCGTGAAGGAACTCTAGAGCTCGATTTGTTGATTCCCCCAATATGATTTTGCCTTGCAAATAACTTTAATTGTTTTGAGATATTTACGTAGCGGATATAATTTAACATTTCCCCCAAATATAGATAAAATTAAGTATGTGCGCCCTCTTCGTTCAAAAAAGATGGAGACGAATTTTCTATCCTGAAATTTCATTTTACAACATTTATCCCTGGGAAGCAGAAAGCACGAATCCTCCAGGGACACCCCTGCAATCTCGGGGTTCCCAACCTCTGCCAACAAATTGTTCGCGTGAAGTAATCATCATTAATTCGGTCATCATCATTAGAGTTATTCATCGGCGAGGGGCTTGTCGTAGAGTAATGAGCTCATTTTTGCTTCTACAAAAAAGGGCGTGTCGACCAGAGGGGAAGAAGCAACGTGGCTCACCGCCTCATACCCCCTCCCCTTCCCCTTCCCCTTCCCCATCCCTGAACCAAGCTGGGACTGCCAACTTTCGAGATACAACCCTCAAAACTGGAAGATCTTTTTTTTTTTTATAATATAAGAAATGTTGCTCTACAAACATCTGATTTAGATGTTTTCAATTTTCATGTGTAGAAAGGAGTGGAATAATTGCTGCTTAAATTCAAAATATGGAAATTGAAAATGAAAATAATGTTTTTTTTAATTTGATTGGATTAAAAATTAAATGTTATTATCATTGTGGTTTGAAAGATTAGAGAATCTGTATTATTTCCATTAAAATTCTCTAACAAGAGAGACTATACTAATTATATTTGCAGTGGCATTTTGGGGCAATAATGTTACAATAGACAGTAACTAGTCTTCAGAAGGGTTAAACGTATTTTACGGAGGAAATGCAATTGTTAATATACAGTCGCTTTTATATTTATTCTGTTGCTATTTAATTTATTTTATTGCTTCTGCAAATAACTGGTTCTTAAGAAGGTGTTCTTTGTTACTGATTTTGTAGCATTTCTAGATATACTTAAGTGACTAGCAGCTGAATGTATATTAATATGTAGTTGTATGTGTGCAAATGTTATTCAGTAGTTAAAATTTTATGACATATTGCTTCAGAAAAAATATTCCTACTGTGCGCCGTAAAATTACATAAACCGAACTCTCGAAGACCCTGTTGATGTAATATGAGGCATCTTTTCTTCTTTTATCCGTTAGTTACTTCTGTCGGACTCCCTTTACCCATTGTGGCTCTTAATTAACGTGAGAAATCCGGGGGGAAAGAGAAGCGGTGACAACGAGTTTAAATTGTTCGTTCGAGAACGTTGCTCTTTGTGAATCGCTGGAGGAAATTGATTCTGCGGCTTTGTTCGGCTCCAGATTCAGTGGGAGTTAGGTTTCAAAAAAGGAATTTTATACTCCTTGGTTCTCCGATAATTTTTCTCTAATTCTAGGATTTTTTATTGATGGATTCGAAACAAAATGCAAAAATGGAACGTTTTCGATTCAAGGGTGCTTTTTGCGAGACAGTGCTAACTTGTAATTTAATTCTTCATTACTAAATGAGAGAAGGGGTTCTCTCAGTCCACAGGATCTTCCAAACATGTTTGAGGTTTTGCGATTGATTAAGACTAAGTACGGAAAATAAAATCCCTTTGTTAAGGCTCACTTTATTCAACTTGCAACTCTCAATTACAGAGGTACTTCTAGAATTTTCTTTCTTCTTTAATTTCATCATGCAAATTAATTTGGATTTTACTCGTGATAGTTTTCAAACATGGTGAATGAAATGAAATGAAAAATAAAAAGTCTAGAGCAGTAATAGTGAATCTAAGTATGTAAATTCAACCTTAAAAGAAATATACAATATTTATACAACTCTTACATAATCACATTAGAAACATAGTTTATATATTCCTCAATTCTTAGGATTATATTATTGAATTGAGAATTAACTTCAGGGAAATAGGAACTTCATATATATTTTTATTTAAAACCAATATCATTCATTACAGAAAACTATGAATGTTTTTCATGTATATTTCCATACTTACCGTAATTTCGTACTTAATAACAATAATAATAATAATAATAATAATAATAATAATAATAATAATAATAATAATAATAATAATAATAATATTTATTCCCAACTTGTTTTACACAGATAATGTACATTGTTTCTTGGAATTATTAACCATCGATAACCAGTTGTGATGGTTAGCAATACTGAATTTATAATTTATTATCTGTCTACTTCTACACAGTATTTTTTTTTTATGTGTGGCGTGCTTTTTTACAATATTCTTATTTTTAACATTTACAATATAAGTTTTTGTGAACATACAAAATAAAAAACCTAGCTTTAAATCATACAATAAGTGACAATTTACAGAGAAGCAAAGGTATATTTACTGAGACAAAATACATATTTCCATAAATGCATTTATATTTAATTTATGCAGCAAATACTTTTTATTGCAATATTTCAGTTAACTTGTTTATATTATTATCATCATGTTTTACTCTTCAATACTTTAATTTAAATGAAAAGGATTGATGTCCTAGAGAATGATATCATCAGTATTAATTTTAGCAATGCATATGGGCCGGTGATGACCTTTTCTTTTTCGGTTCTCTGGAAACCACCAGAGCTCGTTTTGGTGGTTGGCCCGGCTCAGCGTTCCCAGCCCTCGCCGCGGAGCGCGACCGCATGTCAGGGGGAGCTACGGCCCCGGGATGAAGTTTCCGTGGTTTCTGGCTGTCAGTGGCGGCCCACTCAGCCATAACGTATTACGATCACTTTCCACTTTGTTTCAGAAGCAAGCTCTTCGGCCTTCAATTTATTTTACAGACTCGTTTTATGATAACCGAGAAAGCTACTTTTCTTGTCGATTTTTTCTACCATTGAAGGCTTAAAATAGCGAGATGTGAAAGTGATGAGAATATTTTTCGTATTGCTAAGTGTTAACGAAACCGATTCCATAGAATTGGTCTCACAAGACAAAATCAAATAGGACTACTTGCTAAACTAAAGAAATGTGCCCATAGAGCTATTATCTTAAATTGACTACATCAAGGGTAACGCCTTTTCCTTTTCAATGTACTACACTAAATGACTTGTGTTTTCGTACAGGCGGGTTCGTTAATCCCTATCTCCATATATGTTACATTGATAATTTGTAGAGAATATTATGTCAAAATCGATTTAAGATAAATTTATATAAGAGTTTCACAAGATGGTTAGAAACAATTTGACACTGTTTCTTGTATTTTCTTTATTATAGTATTAGGTATAGGAAAAGTTGACTTCTAACGCATAAAAATATTGTTATATTCAGCATTTTTAATGACAAGAGAATATCGCAAATTTAGAAAATTAAGATTATCACTAGAGTAGGTACAGTATTCTTTTTTTAAAAAATCGTCAAATAATTTTTTAAGCTGCACTAGAGATTACCAATTAAAGATTCGATGAAAATGGGATTAAGGAACTTCAAAATTTATTTCATATTAATTTTTTACTTTATATCCCAAGGTATTTCAAGAATCCTCTCTGAGGTGTAATTGTAACTGAATCACGTTTTATTTAGTTCAAAAATTTAACATAGTTTAAAGCTTACTTCTTACCTTCAAAATTAATGTTTTCAAATTTTGTACGAATTTTAATTTTCCACGCGTTCTCTTGTTCCCGGTTATAGGGCGGTTTTGTGTAATTATCAGGATGTAATAATAATTACCTTAATAATGTTCGCCTCTCTTGCTCATTGAATTGAAATTAGCTTCTCATAAACCATTTCCGTTGTAACGCAGTTGGCTTTTCCTTAACAGCATTGAAAATCCTTTTAAATGTGACAAGTGAGGTTACAGTAGATCAGGATTGTCCAACTGGCGGTCCGCGGTGCCATTTACTGTGGCCCACGAAAGGTTATTGGGCAAACGTGAAAGTCCCTTTTTTTTTGGTTATTTAAGGTCGCATCAACATCTAGGTCATTAGCGACCACTATTGGTGTTAACGGTATGGTACTATGAAGATGAAACGATATGGTGATGATAAGGGGTGAAAGGACGAACACAAATACAACCATGCCCGTGGCGGGACTCAAAATCGCGACGCTTCGGTCCGAGATCACTACGGCAATACTGCCTTAGCGATCTCGGCCACCGGGCCGACGTGAAAGTCCCTTGCATCTACGTCGGGCGAGAACATAGTGCACCCAGCGCACGCACCCTGTCGGGGTACCCCTTATTGTAAAAATAGGTTAAGTTTATTTAAGGATTTTTTCTTGTAAATTCAGAAATTTAAAATCATCACAAAGTGTTTCACTGCGTTATGCACGGTAGAGTCTGATATTGCTCTTGGTTCTATCCCCCTTCCCGGGCAAAGTGCCGAAGTCAGCAATATGGGGTCACGTGTGGATCACCCGAATAGTGAAAATATGGCCTTCCACCATATTAAATGTTTTAGTTGTGGCCCTTGAGATACGCCTGGCGTAGATGAACAGAAAAGTGAAATGTTTGTGTGTGTCCACAGGTGCTGTACCAGCAGCCCAACCCGGGCATCAAGTACGAGTACACGCTGCCCATGAAGCCGAGTGACGCTGCCGCCGGAGCGGGGGCGGGACCGGGGGCGGGGCCAGGGGCGGGGTCGGGGGTGGGGCCCGCTCGGGGCCCAGGGACGCCCCCTCAGGCCGCGCCCCCGCTCCTGCTGCCGCCCGCGCCGCCGCAGGCCTCGCCGCCAGGTGCGTACGTCGCGTCAATGTGCCTTTATCCTTCTTCTTCTTCGTCTTCGTCTTCGTCTTCGTCTTCATCTTCATCTTCATCTTCGTCTTCGTCTTCGTCTTCGTCTTCGTCTTCGTCTTCGTCTTCGTCTTCGTCTTCGTCTTCGTCTTCGTCTTCGTCTTCGTCTTCGTCTTCGTCTTCGTCTTCGTCTTCGTCTTCGTCTTCGTCTTCGTCTTCGTCTTCCTCTATCTCTTCCTCTTCCTCTATCTCTTCCTCTTCCTCTTCCTCTTCCTCTTCCTCTTCCTCTTCCTCTTCCTCTTCCTCTTCCTCTTCCTCTTCCTCTTCCTCTTCCTCTTCCTCTTCGTTTTCGTCGTCGTCGTCGTCTTCGTCGTCGTCTTCGTCTTCGTCTTCGTCTTCGTCTTCGTCTTCGTCTTTGTCTTCGTCTTCTTCTTCTTTTATGTAGGTTATACCTGTTTCCCTTCACAATTCACCATCAGGATGTGCAAATCATACTGTCGATCCATCTTTTCTTCGGTCTGCCTGGGTCACGTTTTTCTCTAGGTTTTGAATCTCTCGCAATCTTGATTAGTCTGACCTAGTAACGTGCTCATTTCATTCTCTTATTCTTGTTCTTATAAATTTTACTATGTCGGTTGTGTCGCATTCATTTTATATATCGTGGTTTTTCAATCTATCCCATCTTGTTACTCACAATAATGATCTTAATGTTCTCATCTTTGATGTTCTAAGTAAAGTGTTAGTTCTTATATTATCGGCCCTTGTTTCTGCTCCATATGTTATTATTGGTCTTACCATAGTTTTATAAATTTTATATTTTTTTTTTTCATTTTATTGATTTATTTTGGTTGTTCATAGGTCGGTTTAAGCTTTTCGGTTTTCAACTTTACATATGTGGGAGAGGCTTAAGAGCTAACTTATATTTAAAACTTCAATCTAAAATCAGATTGAGGATGCCTTATTGAGTCCGCTATTCATGTTCGAATTTGGAGAAGATTTTAAGGAATATATTGTTGGGATATCTGTTTTTATTCTGATGTGGTTAGGATATTTGGCGAGTCTGTAGATTGTAAGGGAAGGGATTTAAAGTAAATAATAGTAACAGTTGATTGGTAGGTTTGTGATGTGATGTTCAATAGGTTCTAAGTTGAATTATTTATGAAGCTGATGAGTGGTGACAGTCAATCTGCCTTAACAATTTACAACACAATTTTAAGTCCGATAAGTTTGTACGCCGGCCCAATTTGAAGCAAAGAGGATCAAACTGAAGTGACCCTACTTGAATAAAATTAAACTGGATTAGTCGTATTTTTTCGCAACCGAACTGAGCTCAATTGAAATGTAGTGAACTTTAACTTAATTGAATAGACATGAATTCAAAATAACAAAATTATTTTAATTATCGTAGATTCAAAACGTGAACTCCGGATTTCTGTTTTTTCATTATTGTTTTCAAAGAAATTTTATTTCAAGCCACTAATTAACAGTTTAACCCTCCGTTTTGTTCATG
The DNA here is from genome assembly GCA_011170035.1 of Teleogryllus occipitalis. Taxonomy (NCBI): domain Eukaryota; kingdom Metazoa; phylum Arthropoda; class Insecta; order Orthoptera; family Gryllidae; genus Teleogryllus; species Teleogryllus occipitalis. Next base: position 129,740 of record BLKR01003478.1, on the reverse strand, counting down.
GTCAGTAAAATTCAGACGTTAAAAGGACGGGACATTTATTAATGAGGGATGTGAAGTTTATTAATAATCTCAGAATGAGAAATTAATTGCTTTTTAATCTGAAGAATGGGATATTTCTTGTTTCTGTTTTTTGTCTATTCTCTAGGCTCTCACTATTTATTGTAAGTATTCAAGTGAAAAGTGTACCAATAAAATACTAGTTGTGGTTGACATTAATTTCAGACAAGAATTTATTATTCTTCTATTATTAGCTTATGAAATTGTGAAATTAATTTGGGGAATAACTTCTTTCATTTCCGTATATTGGTTTAACTGATATTCTAGAAGTGAAGAGGCTGTGTTTTTTAATAAATGGAGGTTACTGAATTGAATTGTTGTTGAGGTACTAAATTTGTCTTGGATTTTTTCAGGGACAGGGCGCTCCAGCGACAACAGTGGGAAAGACGTATTGGCAGCCGATGCAGCTGACAAGAGGTAAACATTTTGCTCATTAGAAAAATAATTTTATTTAATCATTAAAATTAAAACCTCTACATTAATATATCAGTGAACGTTGAATCGGTGAAATACCGGTTGTTCCGGTCAAGTACAGCCTACTTTCCTTGGTTTTCTTTCAGAATTTCCTAGTTAAGCGTTAAGTTGCCTGGGTAATGTTGTAATCATTGAGTATATCAAAGAATCCTGATTTAAAACTAACTGAAACATATTACATTTAATTCTTTCACATAAGTCACATAGGTCACCTCTGTACCTACGGTGAAACTATATTTTTCCTTTACAAATCCCTTCTGTTTAGTAGGATAAAATATTGGGGAATTAATTGGTTTTCGGTACGTCACCACCAACAGGGAGGCCTCGGGAGTACACAACTAGCTGTGATATCTCGTTTGCAACACCGTTTACTTTGCAACGTCAGGTAAACGCGTTGAGATATAGAGCGATTTTCCTAAGGATGAGCCAAATTGACAGCTAGTGCTGGCAACATTACTGAAGGTTCTGTGGTCGTTGTGCCCATTAGATTCCCTTCCCGCATTCGTTCGTTTGCAGTTGGCTAACTTGTAAATGGCGTCGACGCTTCGTTTTGTGATGTCCTCGTCCGACGAAAATATAGTGCGCTTGGAGAAATAATTGAAATTAGGAGGTGCAATGTTATGTGCTCTTCTGAAAAAATTCTTTTTTATATAAAAATTACATTAAATTCACTTTTTGTGTGATAAATATTACGTTTATTTTAAAACCGAGACTTGAATGCAAGATGCGTACCGGTGCACGTGTTTCCGGCTTAAAATCATTTTTCTTTCTATTTACATTCGTGACAGTTTTCTTTTACTGATTGTGAGAGCATGTTAAGAGATTTTCTACGTACGTAATTAAATATAAACATTTCCCGAACTCGCGTACGTGCAACCTCAGCGAAACTCTTAAGACTTCTTTGTAGGGATGTTTTCACAGGAGCCATTGGCACTTGACGAAGGGGCGTGACTGAACAGCTGTCGCGGCGGAGGGATACTTCTCTGAAATATATGTAATGTTCACTTGTTTTCACAAACTATCACTTTGGCTCATCCTTAGGAAAATCGTTCTATACCAGGGTTCGAACCCTGATTTGCGACACTATCAACATAGCTATGGCGAATTCAACCATTCTAGAGGAGAATTCTAGGAACCGGGTGCTGTGTTTGGTAGTTTTCCGTGATTTTTCTTGTCAATACCTGTTGAAAACCAGAGGAATACGTTAAAAATCGAGCCACTGACTGCCAGCAATCTTTCCTTCTTCATCCCCGACCTATTTTTTCCGCTTACACACAGTCGGACACGCCTAAATTCATTACACTACCACACATACCAGGAGACAAGTCGAGAGCTTAGAGCTTTTAAATAGTAACCACACAGATACAACATGAAAGCATGATAACAACGATTTGTTTATTATTATTATTATTAATGTTTTTTGTTATTATTATTGTTGTTGAGGCTGCAATATAGCTTAATCGGAGTTTTGGAAGAGCCACAGTCGATGAATCGGGTTGTCGACAAGCGTCTTGTCACATTTCTTCGCTTGGCACAAGGGAATATTCTGAAAGACAATTATTTAAGAACTATTAGTTTATCTCAGCGTACGAATTATTGAATTTTGAAGAACTTGTCAATGTTACCTTGTCTTAGACGAACAGAAGATCGTTTTCTGTCGTAATTCGGGCGTAATACAATTTCAGGCAAGCGTCCGCGCCAAAACATCTTTGTGCACGGAGTCTGCACGGTTGTAAGGTGAAACTTTCACGCTACCGACAGTGAAAAATCTAATTTTTCAACGCAGTCAAGATGTAAATTACTAAGCCTTTTTACTGACGAGGCGATCTTTTGTGAAACCGCTCGGCCGAAAGTTCTTCTCGAACAATTGACGGTCGCCGCGTCTATTTAGAAAAGCATCCAATTCCCAGAAATGTCAACAATACGAGCGTTTCCCAGTAGGTGGCACAATCTCGCGAACGTCAATAAAAGCAGTTCAAACTTTTCAAAGCTCTTTGTCCTTCCAAATAGCTTCATACGAAAAACATCTATGCCTTTCTCTCTAGAGGCCATCCCGCGGTGTTACAGAAAAAATATTAAAAGGCCAAAGCGGGACGTTTAAAATGTGTGTTCTTTGCTGTTAATTAGTGCTAAGGAATTGTTATAATTGATAAAATTCCTAGTACGGCGCCAAATTTGAATTAATTTCGGCCGCCTATGTGCCAACAGTTATTATTATTGTAATTATTGTTTTCTTAATAAAAATTCCAATAACAACAGTCACAAACTACATTTATTCAAATGTAAATGATTATTACTTTCAAATTTGTATCTTGAACAAGAACAGCGTGGCAACGTTTCAGAGGTCGAGTTGTGCCTCCATCATCAGGCCTTTGAAACTCGACCTCTAAGACGTTGCCTCACTGTTCTTGTTCAATATACAAATTTGAATGTAATAATCATTTATGTATGAATAAATGTAGTTTGTGACTGTCAATAAAAAGAAATTATTGGAACTTTCATTAAGAAAAAGCTTAGTAGCAGACAGCCTATGTTTCACCTTTGTTATTATTGCTGTTATTGTATTTATTATTATTTTTGTTTTTATTGTTGTTATTGTTATTGTAGTTATTATTATTTTTGTTATTGTTGTTATTGTTATGATTGTTGTTATTGTAGTTATCATTATTTTTATTATTATTATTAATTGTGAAATTTCGTCACCCCCCTCTTCACTCGTCACTCGTCACTGATTGCTTGCCTGCAAGCACTGACGCGCGGTGTGTGTTGCAGGCCCGACGCGACCGGCGGCTACGCGTTCAACGGCGCGGGCGTGCAGGGCACGGAGTCGCACCCGCCACAGCCGCCGCCGCAGCCCCCGCAGCCGCGCACGCGCGGACGCAAGCGCAAGTTCGCGTGGCGCACCGTGGGCTTCACCGAGTGCAGCCGCACCTGCGGCGGAGGTACGTGCGCGCCATCTTTCCTTCCTCTTCCTTGGCCTGTCCTCTCCCCGGCTGTGGTCAGTGGAGGAGAAACCCCTGAAAATGACATCCAAACGATCTCATGGGAGAGGAGGCTTAAGGCATTAACTGATGACACTGCAGTGACTCTGGCCGGGAGATCCTAGGTTCCAGCATCAACTGATGTTACTGCAGTGACTCTGGCCGGAAGATCCTAGGTTCGAGCATCAACTGATCTCACTGCAGTGACTCTCGCCGGGAGATCCTAGGTTCGAGCATCAACTGATGTCATTGCAGTGACTCTCGCCGGGAGATCCTAGGTTCGAGCATCAACTGATGTCACTGCAGTGACTCTCGCCGGGAGATCCTAGGTTTGAGCATCAACTGATGTCACTGCAGTGACTCTCACCGGGAGATTCTAGGTTCGAGCATTAACTGATGTCACCGCAGTGACTCTCGCCAGGAGATCCTAGGTTCGAGCATCAACTGATGTCACTGCAGTGACTCTGACCGGGAGATCAAAGGTTCGAGCATCAACTGCACATTCACTACACATGCTGGGAGACCAGTCAGGAGCTTAGTTATCTAATATTTGTTCCGGCAGGGGCGGTGCCCCACTGGTGGGAGATTCCGTATTGTGGAAAACCCCGCTAGTCGACAGTTGATCGGCGCCGGATCTCTCCAAAGAGCGGGGGAAAATCACCGCCACCTTCCGAAGAAAAAAACATTCACTACACTTACTGGACTAATAACCTCAATACTTGACACGTCTGGAATCACTTTTTTGCTGAAGGTTTTGCGATTGTAAGAATTTCGAGCACAAGATTTTGCGATTGTCTTTGTAGTAATCATAGACTGCTAATTGTGATTTTGTTGAAGGTTATTTTTATTATATAAGACAACCGGTCGGGAGCTTAGAGCTTGTCCCGGCTGGGGCGGTGCCCCGCTGGTGGGAGAGTCCTGGTTAGGGGGAAACCCCACTAGCCGACGGTAGGTCGGCGCCGGATCTCGCCATCCAGCGGGGGAAGATAACCGCCGTCTCCCGAGTAAAAAACATGCACTACACTAACGGGACTAATGACCAAAGCAGTTGACGCGCCCGGAAACACGAAAAAAACTGGAAACAAATTCATTGAATCGCGTTGTTAACTTGGAGCCGCAAATTGAAATTACTCCCACTCGATATAATATATGGAAATCTTCGAGACTCTTCGGCCAACACTCGGCTCCACGCCTTCAGATGTTGAATTGACGTTGAGAATCGGGGACAGCGAAATAGCGGCGGTAGTGATGACCAACCCACTTTCTGTTATTTGTCTTCGTAAATGAAGATATAAGTGAGGTTTCATTTTTTTCTGTGTAGTTTGTTTTGTTATCCTCGTTTTTCCTTCAAATCTAATGTAGTTATTCGAATTTTATATCAGTAGGTTTTTCAAGAGGAAGAAACCAAACTCTCATAATTGCTTTTCTTTCACCTACGACTGTTGAACACACTACGTCTTTTCCTGAACTCGCATACCAATCCGCTAAAGCTACAGGATACCTTTTAATATTGGACACAGATTGAGGAGCTACTAATACGAACTGTGGTTACCGAAAAGGGGATTGTGTTTAGCGGGTTGCGTTTGTATGACTAACAACCTACATCGCTTTTACTTGCTTTTGTACGTACCAGTGGCGGCTCGTGAACAAATGTTGAGGGTAGGTAACACAGACAACTAAACAGCGTCGAATCCAGGGAATGAGGCATGGGAGCCAACACCACCTCAATCTATAATTTTTTTGTTGTAATTTTATTCAATTTATTCAAAACAATTGTCTCATTGACTCACGGGTATCATTACATTCCAAAGCAGTATTTCCATGATGGACGCGCAGACGTGATTTCTAGATATTCAGATTCCAAAAACGTGTTGCGAGTTAGTGTTGCTCTCAATAATTCAGAAATCGGATTCTTTCTTTTTTCAGACGTTTAAGATTCACTGATTTACGTACGTGATCTTTTGACATTTCATGATTTTGTATAGCTTTTGATATATTTTTCATGTCAAAAATGTATCTCTATTCATAGTACTCCCCTTAATTGACAATAAAAGACTTGACCAACAGTAAATCTTAGCTGTAACTTAACTCCCTGTTACCCCTCCCCCCATTTGTGTGAATCGTACCAAGAAGGACAATTCTCTTGCACTTTTCTAGCCAGAAGTTGCTGTACATCATTTGTCAGACGCGCGTGTTGAAACATATTTTGCTTCTGTAGTATCAATCAATTCAAATTCCTATTTCGCAATAAATTCCAATTCCTCTATCAATTCGGAGCGCAAACATTTTACGCAATTACAAAGATTCTGCGAATCTCCAGTGTCTTCCTTTCTGACAATAAATTTTTAAAGTGTCTTGCACCAAATAAAGTGCTTAAAGGCCGCAATCTCCCTGATCTCCGATGTCGAAATTTGATAGTGTTGTTTCCTTTACAAGCCCAAACCTTCGACTGCACGTGTGCGGTACAGTCATGTAACACTATCCAAGAGCACGAAATACATATCATGTTGTTCTGCCACGCCTGGGGGTGGAGCACCTCACTCATGGATGGAATGTGATTTTGACATCGACCAATTGACTTTATTTGATAAAACGAATTCTTCGCACAATTAGGCCTCTGAATCAAGAAAAGAACATTTAACGCATATCCAAATATTTCGGTTTTTTAGTTTTACTGACATTTTTTCTGTCATCTTAAGATCACCATTGATTTGTTTGTTAAGTGTCAAAATAACAAAATCAACGATAATCAAAAATCATTGTTATCCACTTTTCACTTTCAGTCATAAAATACCTTGTGAATGCTTGTACTGCCATTATTATCTGATTCATTGGTCGGAGGACTCAATAGTAAAACAGTTCCTGTGAGGAGATTAATGAAAAGCGATATCAGTATATGCATTGTGTAACAGAAAAGTAATCTTATCTCATTTGATTTGATTTATTTCGTCAAAGAACAGTAAAGTGTTTGCGACCTATGGGGAGAAGTACAATCTGCACTCGTTTCCTTGAAATCTAGAATCTCTTCCTTTTAATCAAAATCGGTTGAATGATGTAAAACAGTACCCACAAAACTAGGTTAGCAATGCTTGAAACCTCTAACTTTCCGCTCCCGCGTTATAGAAAATTTGTATGCGTCGGTGAACGAACTACATATTTGATTTTTACTTTATCGCCTACCGCTTACGCAGAGTAGAGAAAGTGTTGTATTGCTCTTGAGATAAGTGGAAAATTTTCGACAGAAAAAATTATTACTGGTCCCCGGTAATGTAAATGTAGATAAATCTTGTCGTGTACGTAGTAAATTACTTCTTCTAACATTGAAGCCACTTTCTCCGTTGCCGAAGGGGTTAGACTCAAACCTGACCTGGTAATAAAAAGCCGGGAGGGGGTCCACGTGGTCGATGTGACTGTCCGCCACGAGGATGGGTCTAACCTTCTAAAAACAGGGGAGGAAAAGTGGTAAAGTACCAACCAGTCATTCCCCTGGCAGCCCAACTTCATGGAGTGCCCAACGCCAGAATCCTGCCTGTGGTGGATGGAACCTCTGGGGCTATGCCACGATCAACAGTCAGTGCCCTCAAGACGTTGGGGATCATGTCTCAAAGAGATTTACTGACTATCTCGTTAATTGCTCTAAGATGCTCTAAAAAGATCTACACGCAATTTGTAAATTATGATGGAGCAATTTAGCATTGCTGACAATAAATTCACAAAATGAACTTCTTGGTCCCATGGGGAAGTCTAGGGAACCCAGGGGATCCGACAATGCCTAGAATATACCTAGTTACCACGACTTTAAGTGGGAAGAGTATGCTATTTAATGTAGCATATAGAAAATTGTGTAGTCAGTATCCATGGTCAAATCAAATTGTGTAGTCAGTAGGTCCCTGATAGCGAAAAATCTATTGACGTCAAAACGTCTATCCATCTGTCCGTAAACAACGCTAGCGGCTAAACCATAGGCAGAATTTTCACCAAAATTGATATTCTTCGATTGATCCGACTGATGTCGCGGCCTCTGAAACGGATATTATGATTTTTGGGGTGGTTTACATGAAACTTGCAATTCATGAATTTTCGTAAATTGTAAAAAATTCCAAATTTGTTCGACATCTTCCTACAACTAAAATTATGTAATGTTTTCCTTAATGAAATATCTTAATCCAAAACAGATCTTTGAATAAGATTATATTTTTCCAAAATTGCCTTTTTCGATGCATTTAATTGTATCGGTCTGTGTATTTACTATTTATTTTTAAAATTGGTACATGTGCTTTGAGTAAAACTAGTTTGTTCGAGTCCCACTTCTGGCTTGGGCGAACAAAGCGGGTGTCATTTTTTCAGAGCGACCTCACTGCTACAGCATTTTGAATAACAGTATTTTACTTATTTAACGACAACAACCGTTAAACTCTGTGATGGTGTCTGCGTTTATACAATTATATTGACTTCACACCTACATATACATAATTGTTATAAATATTATCCATATACTCAGGATTGAAATGCTGGTAGGAACACAGAAAGACATTTCCCTAACGTCATACGTGAAAGGAGTCAGGATAGCTTTACAAGGTCGTTACGAAGCGTACATGCCTCCCGCAGGGATTAAACGAATTTGGTCAAATTATCCAGAACTCATACTAAAATATTTATTTATTTGTTCAAGTTTGGAAAGTACACACCTAATCAGGTTTTCAAGTAAATATTTGTAACGTGTGTCAAGCCAATTCTCGACTCCAACTCCCTGCATTTAAGCGAATTTCCACGCATGGCGAGCATGCCCGCAAATCTGGATTGGCATCTCCAGCCAGTGACGTACAGGTGACGTAGTAGCGAGTACAAGAGTAAAGAACTAACGCAACCGGCATTCAGTGACCAATGACACGTTTCTCATAACGAAATCTCAAACGTTAGAAATATGCTCGTTACCTAAGGGAGTGACATGGCTCTCTGGCTCCTTCTAAGCAGCCGTCACTGATTTACAGCTTCACAGAAATTTTATGTACTTATGTATGTATGTTTTTATTTGGCATTTTAATGTCTGGTTAATCCGACTTTTGCCAGCTAGCGGTGTTCCCAAGCTCAGGTTCTGTTTTTATTTATTGTCCACGCCTGGAGGTAAGGAAAACATGTGGCGTGCATGACATATTCCCATCGCCGTATCTAGCACACTTGGACTACCTAGGCTTTTCGTTCGTTAAAAAAATAAATACTGAGACGATTATATTAAGAGTACTACAGCTCCATTTTTGCACCAACCCGAAATCGAATCTGGGATCGCCCACAGAAACTGTAACTACGAACAAAATAGTACATTATGAAACGATGATGTAATGATGAGTATTAATTCAAGAATGTGATATTACGATACGAGCGAGTATCGTAAACTTCTTACGTGTGTATTAATAGTTTACCCATTACATCGACTTTCATACGGTACTTTTTCTACAACTATTATAAATTAAACTTTTACGTTGAATCATTTCGTGGCAGTTGTCAGACAGGATTCAGCCAAGGCCATCTAGCGGACAGCTCCCTAACGCAACCGTTGCATACTGCCGCAGGTGGCTGTGGTGATCAGTCCGCCTGCGAGGGAGTACTGCGCTAGTCAAAAAGGATTAAAGCGAAATTACAATTCAATTTATTTTAAATAATATTCCACAAAAATTACTAATAATAAAATAAATTAAAACTGACAAGCATAATATAATTTCTAACGCAATTTTTATGTACAAAATCGAACAAAACATTTACAATAACGATTCTCAATGAATTAATAAGTGTCAATACTTGGTTTGTAATCTCTGTGATTACTGAAGAACCTGTATCATAATGAAATCTGTATCGTAATGAGTATCATAATGCAACTGGTTGCAGCCATCAAATAACAGCATTATATAATGGGAGTAGAAAAAGTAACTAATTAAACGGATTAACTGCCTGATATACGGCAATTTTACGAGGAATGATGTAATAAAATCTAACATTTTATTAGAAAACAACAATTTATTTCCATTAAAAAGCCAATGGGTAGCATAGCATATGCTACCGGGTATACGTAGGGTATGCGTAGCATACCCGGGGCGCCTCGGTGAACGCTATGATGAGAAGGCGGCGAAATACGAACATATTCGCCCCTTCTTAGCAGCCAGGAACTTCCGGGGCGTCAGCTTCCTTCCCATCGTGGTAGGAGCTCTGGGTGAGTAGTGTGAGTCAAGTGCAGCGCTGCTCCGTAAATTTACCACTGGCGAAAAGATGCACGTGCTACGTGAGCGCATTGTCGCCGAGGCTATAGCAGGGAGCGCTGCCTGCTTTTTTCGCCGCACTGCCCAAGATGACCTCATCCCAGTCGAGTACAGGCGAGCCTAAACAAAGACAATACCCTTAAGATCGATGAGAGAGGATGGTTTGTGGATGACTCGTGCAGTCGCGGTTTAAATGATGTTTATAAGCGTATGTTGTGTTATATGTGTATGCACTGCTTACTGTAAATAATGTTAATAATGTTCGTTGTTAAATTAAGTCAAGATGTAAGACAAAGTAGATTTAGATTAGTTTGTAAGTATCTACTCGTAGTTTGTAAGCTAGGCCATACGTTAGATATGTAAACAGAATTTAAGAATAAATATTATATCGTAAATGACTGGGAATTTCGGCCTGCGAGTTCTCCGCTGACCCTGCTTATAGCATGTGGTTGGCATGCTTTTCCGCGCGAGGCAATAGCGCCTATGGCGCAGCGCAATGATTGTGTGCGGCACGCGTGTTGACGCAGGGGTGCAGACGCCCATCGTGGCGTGTGTGCGCGAGCACGGCCAGACGCCGGTGCCGGAGCGGCGGTGCACGGGCCTGCAGCGACCGCCGCCGCAGATGCTGCGCTGCGCCGTCAAGCCCTGCCCCGCCCAGTGAGTAGCGCCCTTCCTTTATCTAGTTATTTATCCATTTATCTATTTGTTCGTTTAATTGTACATTTATTTATTCATTTGTGCATTAATTCATTTGTTCATTTATTCATTCATTTGCACATTTATTCATTCATTTGCACATTTATTCATTCATTTGCCCATTTATTCATTCATTTGCCCATTTATTCATTCATTTGCCCATTTATTCATTCATTTGCCCATTTATTCATTCATTTGCCCATTTATTCATTCATTTGCTCATTTATTCATTCATTTGCACATTTATTTATTCATTTGCACATTTATTCATTTATTTGCACATTTATTCATTTATTTGCACATTTATTCATTTATTTGCACTTTATTCATTTATTTGCACATTTATTCATTTATTTGCATTTATTTATTCATTTATTTGCACTTGTATTCATTTATTTGCACTTGTATTCATTTATTTGCACATTTATTCATTTATTTGCACATTTATTCATTTATTTGCACACTTTTTCATTTATTTGCACATCTATTCATTTGTACTTTTATTTATTTATTTGGACTTTTATTTATTTATTTGTACATTTATATCTGTATTTGTACATTTATTAATTTGTGTATGTATTTATTTATTTGCTCCTGTATTTATTCGTTTATTTGTACAGATCTAAATTTCGTAAATATTTATAAATAGGTGAGTCAATTCAATTGAAAAAAAAACAGGATATTCTTCATGATATTTGCGATAAATAATTCCTTTTGGCCAGAGAGGCTTGGATTTCTGTAGGAAATAGTTTTCTATAATTTTGGCTGTAGTGTGTCACCGGAAATTTTGCGCGTTTTCAAGACTCGAGTAGTAGATTCATGAACTTAGAAGCGTCAGTTGCAAACTGCGAGTGCACTGCAATTCTGACGGTCGGCTGGCGGTCGCGATCGGAGAATCGCGCGCGGTACAGGGTTGTGGTTATATGCACCCCCAAAACGTCAATTCATAAATTTGCATTCTTCGTCGTTTCTATCCGAAAAATGGATTTTTTCTTCGCTAATACTTACAAATATCCTCAGTACTCGAGTCATTTTATGCAAAGTCTTTTAGCCGTAGTAGAAGAAGAGAAAACGTTAAGAAACTGTCTTATAGTATTGATGTTATTTTCTGTATTCCACACATTAGGAAGTCTTTGTTTATTTTTTGACCCAAGAAATGTATGATTTTCAGTCCGGGCATGTGAGGTTTTTTTGCCACTTCTTTCGGGTTAGATCCTTTCAATAAGTCCTCAAAAAACCATTCTCGTCATATTTACTTGAGAAGTTTCTACTTGTCCTCTTCACCTCAAGATGCTGTATCTCAAGGAGACCTAGAGACAGTAACAAGACACTAACACGCACGCGTGCTCATTGGAGGAAAATGCGAAGTCTTCCGCGACGCCATGAATACGAAAGACAGGAATCAACGACCTCCCTCAGCTCGGAATTCAAATTCGCAATTATTTGAACTGAAATATTCAGTCGGCAGACGTCGTAACTACATTATTCATCCAGGCTGAGATTGACTCATTTATTCAATAAAACTATATAAAGTATCGTTTTTCGTGTTTCTGGGAACATTTTTCATTTTCATTTAGGTCAACTCTGAACCAATAGATTCCTTGCAGCACTTTCAGGCACGTTTTCTTATCTCTTATAGAACGGTGTCATAAAATATGTTTGGGAAACAGTCCCTGTGTTTACTAGCAACTTTATACTCTAAAACCTGTATTTTTTATTACAGCTTTGGCTTTTTAATGATATGAAGTATTTTGCGATTCATTCTTTTAGTTTGATGTGCTATGAGGTTCAAGCCATTATGCACAATACCGAAATTTGAGTCCGGTTACTGTCTGAAAAGCCATAGGTATACTCATACGAGTTTGTGCTTGTTTTTTTTACCGAAAAAATGTTCTTACTTTTATTTCTTATAACACCCAATGGATCTACATTCCTTCATAATTTTCGAGTTTTGTAAGACTCTTATGACATCACTGAAATGCCAACAATTCCTTGACCTCCATAGATATCGCTTGCTGATATTGATATCACAAATACTTCAAGGCCATAAATCAAATAATACATGTTTGCCGGGTTTAGACTTTGTCAAATGTTTAACTCTTCATAGTAGTTTGATTACAAAATTGAAGCTTAGTTGCAATCGCATCATAAATAAATCATTGATCAAATCATTATGTAAACCAAATTCTCGCATTCTCCTCGACTCTCAAAAGTTGTGAAATGTTCTAGCAGGGAACAGATTTACAAGCACTAGTATCTTATATACAAAGTCAACAAGAATATTAGAAAAACAATAAAATAAATACAGAAACAATAAATTAAATCATAAACTGGCAATGCCTTATTACGTAACGAACACTTCGTCTCATCCCAATTTCATAAAGTGATAATGGTGTATTCTAAATCCTTGATGATGATGATGATGATTTCGAAAATCGTTCCTGTAAATTACATTTATCATTTTTTACATTTATTTGTATAATTGTAACTTAATAATGATTTTTTGTTAGTACGTACAGGCATTCTCTCTCTCTCCCCTCTCTCTTTCTCTCGCAGACTGTCTCGATCACTTCCTTCCTTCCACCCTCCCTTCCCTATCCTTCACTTTTCCTCTCTCTTCCATTTCTTCCCTCTATTTTCCAATCTCTCTCACACACGCAAGCACACACTCCCCCTTCGTTCCGCGTGTCTTTAATTTCCCTCCCTCCCTCCCCTCTCTCTTTGTCTCTTTCTCTCTTTCTTTCTCTCTTTTTCTCTCTCTTTCTTTCTCTCTCTCTCTTTCTCTCCCTCTCTCTCTTTCTCTCCCTCTCTCTTTCTTTCTCTCTTTTTCTCTCTCTCCCTCTCTCTTTCTTTCTCTCCTTCTCTCTTTCTCTCCCTCTCTCTTTCTTTCTCTCCTCTCTTTCTTTCTCTCCTCTCTTTCTTTCTCTCCCTCTCTCTTTCTTTCTCTTTCTCTCTCTCCCTCTCTCTTTCTTTCTCTCCTTCTCTCTTTCTCTCCCTCTCTTTCTTTCTCTCCTTCTCTCTTTCTCTCCCTCTCTCTTTCTTTCTCTCCTTCTCTCTTTCTTTCTCTCCCTCTCTCTTTCTTTTTCTCCCTCTCTGTCTTTCTTTGTCTCCCTCTCTTCCTTTCGTGTCTCCCCTGTGTGGCCGCTTGTGCATCGTGGCGCGTGCCCGCAGGTGGGCGGGCGGCGACTGGGGCGCGTGCTCGGTGACGTGCGGCGTGGGCGTGCAGGCGCGCGGGCTGCTGTGCCAGCAGCAGGTGACGCCCACGCTCACCATGACGGTGGCGGCCGGCGCCTGCCTGGGGCCCGAGCCCAGCGCCGACGCCCTGCCGCGCACGCGCCGCTGCCTCCTGCCAGCATGCGAGGGCGCGGGCGCGGGGCCGACCGCGAGGGCGGGCGCCGACACCGGCGACCTGGGCCTGCCGCCCGCCCCGCAGCCGGCGCCGCGGCCCGGCGCGGGCAGCCGCTGGCACACGGGCCCCTGGAGCAAGGTGAGGAAGCTCCATTTCATGGCGCACACACTACGAGAAGGTATAGGGAGATTACTTTACAACAGAAAAGATACAGATTGTCATTCACAAATTGTTACATGAAATTACAAAAAGAAAAGTCCAAACTTGATTTATTGACAATCGCCTGTGATACAATTTAATCAATTACATAAATGACGTTTCGGAGGACAATTGCCTCCGTCTTCAGACACTGAAATAGCAAGATAAAACAAATTAGAATCGTCATCAGTACAATAGTTAACTATCCTCCGAAACGTCATTTATGTAATTGATTAAATTGTATCACAGGTGATTGTCAATAAATCAGGTTTGGACCTTTCTTTTTGTAATTTCATGTAACAATAGGGAGATTACTGTAAGAAGGCGCCGTTTTGACAGCTACTGCTTCGTTACTGCTGGTTACGTCCATGCGCTTAACTGCAGCGCCTCTGACCGGGAGGTCCTAGGTTCGAGTCCTGGCGGCGGCAGGATTTTCGACCTAGCTTTTCAGCTAGGTCGAATTCAGTCGCTGTCTGGAGGAGAATTCTAGCGGCCGGCTGCTCTGATCGATAGTTTTCCGTGGTTTCTCCGATCAATACCAGGCGAATGCCGGAGCAGTACCCTACCAAACGGGCCATAGACCGCGCGCGATCTGTCCTTCCTGTTCCTTGTCCTATCCTCTCCCCTTACACACACACTTACACTAACATGCACTAAACTATCACATATTCCGGGAGACCGGTCGGGAGCTTAGTGCTTGTCCCGGCTGGGGCAGTGTCCCGCAGGTGGGAGAGTCGTGGTTAGGGGGAAACCCCACTAGCCGACGGTAGGTTGGCGCCGGATCTCGCCATCCAGCGGGGGAAGATCACCGCCATCTCCCGAGAAAAAACATGCACTACACTAACGGGACTAATGACCGAAGCAGTTGACGCGCCCGGAAACACGAAAAAAATCAATCAATCAATCAATCCATGTGCTTAATTCGTCAATGTGTTAGTTTGTAGTTGACTCATTAGTAAATGGCTTCGACATTACATCTTACAATGCCATCGTTTGACATGCCGTTCTTTCATTTCGCGGCCTGTCAAACTGGTCCCTTCTTAGAGTAACTTCTCTGTATTCAAAACACTGGCTACAGTGCAAGTCATCGAATACTGGTGTTTGGTAGGAACTCGTTCCGACACGTTCGTTCTCGTTCGCATTTCATGGCGCAAAGATTACGAGAAAATTTTCTCAACAGTGGCTAAAATACAAGTCATCGGGTACTGGTGTTTGGTGAGTACAGGTTGTGACACATTCTCACACACTCCTGCAGTGGTATAAGAGTTAGCGTATCGGGCTGTTATAACAAAGTTTCGTGTTTCAAACCCGATCGAAGCCGTGGATTCTTAAGGACGAACAAATCTTTCTTTCGCCTTCCTTCGAAGGAGACGTAAAGTTGGCTGTCCCATGTTGTAAATTTACTTCATGTAAAAGATCAAGCCTAAAAGAAGCCTCTGAGCTAAATTAAAATCTGTTTCGTCGCTCTCGCTTTCTTTCTCTGGTAGATGGTGAAACAAGCATGCCTAAATTTTCGCTGTCAAATGGAAGAGCAGACCTGATAGCCTGAGGCTCATTACGTAAAGTAAGACATCATTGAATTGAATTTAAATTTCATGTGTCTGCCAAACACTGGTGCAAGAAGAGTTGCCTACCTTTCAGGGGCAAACGTCACCTGTGAAACTACATATGCCATTATATACTACACTAGAGAGTGATTCCGTGAATGACGGCATATGCCGTCATACATGCTAGAGAGTGATTCTATGAATGACGACGTATGCCGTCATACACGCTAGAGAGTGATCCCGTGAAGGACAACATATGCCGTCGTACACACTAGAGAGTGATCCCGTGAATGACGGCATTTGCCGTCGTACACGCTAGAGAGTGATTCTATGAATGACGACATATGCCGTCATTCACGCTAGAGAGTGATCCCGTGAAGGACAACATATGCCGTCGTACACACTAGAGAGTGATCCCGTGAACGACGGCATATGCCGTCGTACACGCTAGAGAGTGATTCTATGAATGACGACATATGCCGTCATACACGCTAGAGAGTGATCCAGTGAAGGACGGCATATGCTGTCGTACACGCTAGAGAGTGACCCCGTGAATGACGCCATATGCCGTCGTACACGCTAGAGAGTGACCCCGTGAAGGATAACATATGCCGTCATACACGCTAGAGAGTGATCCCATGAAGGACAGCATACGCCGTCGTACACGCCTAAGCACAAAATGACCGTAAACAGAAATGTAGTCTGTTGACGTGGACCACTTCAGCACCAATCTGCCAAATATTTGGATGTGGCTTGCGCTCGCCGCGTGCGCATGACGAGTGACGTGTGGGTGGTTGCGTTGCAGTGCTCCACGACGTGCGGGCCGGGCCACCGCACGCGGCAGGTGCAGTGCTCGCCCGCCCCCGCCCCGGGCGACGGCTCGCCCACGCCGCCCGCCCCGGCGCCGGGCGACGCGTGCCCGCCCGAGGCGCGGCCCGTCGACGTCGAGCCCTGCGACCTGGGCGCCTGCGGCCCCGCCCCCGCCCACGCCCACGCCCCCGCCGACGCAGACCCCCACGCGCCCATCTGGCTTGCTTCCGAATGGTCCCACCAGGTACGTCAACCAATTCTCAACTCTTCCTCTTGTTGTGATCGAAAAAAGCCAAGTTCACAATACTACATTATGAAACGATGATGTAATAATGGGTATTAATTCACGAGTGACTTCACACGAGTGTATTAATTACCCATTACATCGAGTTTCATACGGTACTTTTTCTACGATTTCGGGTAAATTTTATAAGTTAAACTTTGAGAAGGGATCGTTTCGTGGCAGTTGACATTCACGATTCAGCCAAAGCCACCTAGCGGGTAGCTACCTTTCGCACAGCACCCTTTTTGTTTGATTTTGGAGAGTGGTAATGATCTTAAAAACAAACAATGGTTATAAATATAACATGATACATGAACAATTTTACAGAAATAATAGATACTGGGAGAAAAGATAACTAAGAAGGATGTAAAAGATCTTTCGGGTAACGTGATTTAAGAAAAATCTTGATCCATTATATATTAAATAACTTCTTCTAACACATTATGTAGTCAGATTTTACGAATTGTGGATCCTTGATCCTGAAAAAGTGTTGTTTTTTTGTTTGTTTTTTGTTTTGTTTTCTGTTGTTGTTTTCAAAACATCCATCCGTCTCTCTGTTTGTCTTCTGTAAACAATACTAGCATCTAAATTATTTGTAGAATTCTTTCCAAAATAAACCTTCCTCAGATGGCCTGGCCCCACTCGACGTTCTGGGATTTCGAAAAACATTCTTCTAATTTTGAGGGTGCTTTACTTGATAATCCTGGGACATTTTCTATTTCATTTTTTTCCTATAAATTTCTTGTAAAAATAGAATGAAATACACTTTGAAAGATGGTGAAAGTCCTATTTACACTGTTAACTCTGAATTTTCGAAAATAGCGACAGTTTGAAAATTTTCCCGCCGTCTTCATACAATTACAGTACTGAAAATAAAGCTTTTTCTTCAAATGAAATTTGATCTCAAAAATCAGTTCTTAAATTAATATCATGTACATTTTTTCAAAACGTTAGTAGTTTTCCCGTGATTTTAAGGAAAATGTGAGCCATTTAAAGAATATTTAAAACATGATTTTATTTAAACTCTTAATTTCTTTCTTTTACTTTTTTTGTACGAATGTGTTAAATGTGCTGTATAAGATAACATGACGCTATTGTGTTGTATTCTTTTGATTTTCAAAAATTATACAAAATTTTTTTGACATCTCTCCCACGTCATTAATATTTACATTAACGACAATTTGTAGACATTGTTGCATTTCTGAGTAGAAGCACTTCTAATGATGTCTTATAAAATTCTCAAAACTCATTATTTTTGTATAAAAATGAGATCAAAATTTCGCATTTTCAGAAACGCCATGGCCCTAAAAGTTTTCTTTGGTCTTTTGTTGTTGTTTTTTTAATTACACAAATGTGATTATCAAAAAATCAGGGTTTTGAACCAACATGAGATCTACACTATTCTCTTAAACATCCATCCACCAACAAAATTTCATCAAAAACGATATTGCCGTTTTTGAGAAAAAAAAATTTTAAACAAAAATAAAAAAATTGCCTATGTTTCACGAAAAATACTCAAATTTTCGAAAAATTGTAAATGATTTTATTTCAAAATCTATCTTTAATGAACAGATTTTATTAAGGGAAAAAGCTCTTCCTTTAATATTTTCATTGTAGGAAGATGCCTATGTTTTAGATTTTTTTTCAGTTTTCGAAAAATCAGAATTTTCAACGGAAATGAAACTTGCACCATTCTCTTTAACATTCTTTACACTATCCAACAAAAAAAAAATCAAAAACTATGGAGTCTTTTTGTTTTTTTAACTGTCCTAGGGGCTTCGTGTAAAGAACTCCCAAAATTAAAATATTGATTTCAAATTCAAGGGGACATGAAGCCAGATCAATTGGGGAAGATCAATTTTGGAGAAAATCGGCTGAACAGTTAAGCTGCTAGCATTGTTTACTGACAGATGAACAGACATTGTGCAGTCAATAGATTTTTTGATATCAAGGACCCACAAAACAAAGATTCTGGCTACACCACGTGTTAGAGGTTTTTTTTTTTCCTTTTCTTTTCTTTTTTTTTCTTTTCTTTCTTTTTTTCTTTTTTCTCTTTTTTTTCTTTTTTTTTTTTTTTCTTTTTCTTTCTATATTTAGCATCTGGATTTATCCACTTTTTCGTTGCCAGGGCCCTGTAATAAGTTTTTTGTGTCGAAAATTTATGCTCTCTACCATGGTAGCAGTAGCAAGAAAGTAATTGAATGCTACAATCAATAGTATGACTGAAGAAAACTGTTGAAAACAATAAAATCATTTTTTGAAGTATTTGTGGCAAAGTATTGAGCACCATGCAGTTGCTTAAGTCACATGCAAATGTATTTCAAACATTTATTCAGGAAACATGGTTTTCATTAATAAGGATTACTGACTCAAATTATTGTTAAAATAATAGAAACAAGTGTGTATTGTGTATACTGTGTATTGTCATAATTGAATACAAAAACATTTGTTAGAAATTGGCAAAAGTAATTTGGATCTAAGGCAAACAACTTAACTAAGCAGACAGAAACAAGGATTTGCTTTACAATACCATTGGCTTAGCAGCAGTATTCAGTCAGTGACAATCCCTATTTATTTACAACTTATTTTTTATTGTAGTATTTATATTATATTATCTGATTATAACTTATTTAGCCTACAACTTAACCATGAATGTGAAAGAATTTTCAAGCTACACTCTTAAAAGTTTTTAGTGTTTTATATTTCTTTTGTATATTAGTTTTGTTTTAAATTATTTGCAATTTTATAGTTCCTTCATCCTTTTCTAAAAATAAAATATAAAATTGCAAATAAAAGTTCTCATTATTCAGGGTATGGCCAGTATCACAAGTTAATCAATGGAATCAAAAGATTTGATACATTTCAATTCTCTGTTATTACTAGTACAGTATCACTTTTCAGGCAACAAATTAGTAATACTGTTTCAAAAATATTTAGTATTCACTCTTTTTATGCCATGAATTCAGCTATATTTCAAGAAAATCTATTGATTTTAAAATAACAATCCAAAATGAGTAATATATTTGAATGAGATCTTCAGCTGTATTAAAACCTGATTGCAGTGTTCAGCCCCCTGTGGCACAGGTGTTCAGGCTCGAAGGGTACTGTGTTGGCCTGGACCTGATGAATCAGCATGTGACTCCGCTTCTCGACCAACAGAATCACGTGCATGTGCCAGTGACAAGCAATGTCCAGGACAATGGTTTACAGGGCCATGGGGACAGGTCAGTATTCTTTCCTTACTAATGAACACTTCAAAAGATTTTCTACAGAAATGTTGACTTTACATAAAAAGTTGCTTTATGTTCCTAATTCCCTTCAAGTCCTTTCTCAAAGCTCCTCCAAATGGTGAAGTATGTCAGTAAAATTCCAATACTTTTCCAAATACTGTTCTTTCCATCTTATTGTAATATTAATTTGTTAATCATTCTTTTGCATGTACACCATGCTAATTTTCCTTCATTGCAATGGTTTTGACAAAAAAAGTAAATTACTGAATACACTCACTCAGTATTTGAAACACTTTATTCTAACAAAATTTATTCTTGAGTTACTCATAAAGAAAATGAAAATAAATCAATTTATAAAAATCTGTAGCAGTCAGTTTAACATTATAAAAGCAGAGGTTAAAGGTTTGTTTCAAGTGTGTGAAATAAAAATAAATAACATTTGAATTTCGCTTGAGTTCACTAGTAAGAGAAATATGTTCATTACCACCCTCGGTCAATGAAGGTTCAGACCAAATGAGAAATCATATTGGTGATGGTATCTTGATTTTCATAGTGTTCTGCACGCTGTGGAAGAGGCCGGCAAACCAGAGCAACTGCATGCATTGCTATACAGCGTGGCATTCTTCGAGTAGTTCCTGATGGCAGTTGTGCAGTTCTCATGAGACCAGAGCATGAACGTTCATGTGTTGGTCATGACTGTGGCCCAGATTGGTTTTCTGCTGAGTGGACAACAGTAAGTGAGAAGCAATCCACAAATAGCAATGAGAGCTTTTTTTTAAATCTGAAAACTTAAAAGATTTTATATTTTAAATGTTTGGGCACCACATGTAGCTATGGATGAGCTATGGGAACCTCCTTGAAAATGAACCAGGTTAAGAGATTATTGGTTCAAGTAAAGTCAAGTACATTATTAGATAAGAGTCATAGAGAGTGTGTGTGCATATGCATGTGTATGTGTGAGAGAGGGGGGGTGTCTTCTCTCCAGAGAGAGATAAATGTTCTCTTGAGAGATTTGTGTATTGGAGTGATATTCCTATTAGTATGTGCAAATCATGGGCCAAGTCTATGAGCCATATCCAATAAACTAGCTTGCAGTTTTGTAGCACACAAGAGGAATATCTTTGAAGATATCAAAATAATAAATATTCCACTTGCTTCATACATGCAATTTTCCATGACTCTTTGCTATACATTTCCAAGTTGAGAATGAGGCTTAGGCCAATGGCTTATATATGTAAAACATCTTTGAGTATGCAATATACAATTACAATCCCATTTTATTTGAAAATACTTCTCAGAAATCCACCTCAAAAATTTGTTGAATGGATATCTTTTATTTCTTTTAAGAAAGTACTCACTTTGTCACTTGTGCTTAAATCCAAATACAATGTTTTGCAGTTTCATCACATTTCACTTAATAAATACCCATTGTAAAATTTCCATTACGCCGTACTGTGAACATACACATGACCAGGCAGATACAATTATACCCCTGTCCATTGAAGACTTCCTTCAAATCCTCTCTCCCCTCTTCCCCTTCACCGAGGATTTTCCCGTTTGCCTGAGCTATGTAACCTGCCAGATTAAATGACTTTCTTAAGTTGTACTGACTTCATCCAAACAATATTTTTAAAGAATTATAAATGTGTTTTAAAATCATAAAATGTTATTTTTACATATATTTAATAATATTGATGACTAATATGTTTAAAATATAATATTTCAAATATTATATCCAAATTTAAATAGAAATTCAAGTAGAAAAAATAGTAGGTGCTTCTTAGAAGAAAAATTCAAAATAATCAATAATCAAAATAAATTCAAAAATATTTAGATGTTTTATTTTCAAATTGCTTATAAAAAAAATTGAAATTGAAAGTATTGTATACATTACATAGATATTATCATAAATCAATTTATTTTCTTAAATTGTTCTCTTCATTTTTTTAAACGAACCCCCTTAAATATTTTCTCAAGCTGCCCTTTGCTGGGCATGTACGTTTTTCTTATACTATATAATAATACAAGAAGAAAAAAAAAATTTTTTTTTCATAACTAACAATGCTCTCCCTTTACTAGTGCTCCCGTGATTGTGGTGGTGGAATACAAAGAAGAGATGTCAGATGTCTTGACCAGCACCAACGACCATCATCTGACTGTTCAGATGAAAGACGTCCTGCCACAAAGAGAACTTGTAATACTCATGAATGTGGTACTTCACAAAATGGTATGTATTCTTCCTTCATAATATTTTGATATAAAATGTATTTTTTGATATAAAATATATTTTATTTAAAGACATATTACTTATTATGTTGTCAGTTGAAAGGAGAAGCAATTACAAAACTGTAAAAGTAAAGTCCTAACATTAGTACATTCAAAAGTACAACCTATTTGAATGATCAATTTAAATCCAATTAATCCAAACCCAGTTGAGCTTTTCTTAATTTTCTTAGTTAATTTGCAATGATTAATGCTCTTGTAAACAGACAGTTTAAATAAAAATCTACTAATAACATTTCATTTTTGATCCAGGTAATGGAAGTGGTACTACAGAAAATCGACTCAAAGATGATCCTATTCCTAGCAGAGATTCTGGAGATCAAGCTGTTTCAACTGATGACAAATCAGTTCATGGTATACAGCTTAACAATTCTAATTAATTTTACTTTGACATTTTTATCTTTCAACAGAAAAGTAACAGATACCTATTTATGCTAAATGAGTTATTGTTGAAAAATCATTTAGATATATAGGAATAAAAAAGAGAGTAATCAACTGTCATTTAACATTTTAAAAATCAGAGCAATATTAAAAGGAATGTTACATTTCCAAATTTTGAATACATTTACATTCAGGGATTTTGTTAATGATAAAAGGTAGTATAAATGATAAAAGACATAATATAGGACAGTAAAATTTATGTTATTCTGCAATATTATCTTAAAAGATCCTTCAAAGACGATAGATAAAATTATTTAAAACTAATTTACAATTTTCACAGTGTTAGCATTGTATATCTCTGATGTCTAATGGTAAAATTATTAATGGGGAATACAGAATGACTCAATCAGGGAATTAACTTCAATGCGAAAAAAGTGTTTCTTTCAACTCAGCAGCCAATTTGTTGCCTGCAAGAGCATTCAAAGGTTCAACCACTTTCACCATCTTGCTGTGATTAATATAAATAATTGAAAATTGAAACCAAGCAGTTGTATCTGTTTAACTGTGTAGTTCTAAATGGGTATCTAGTGTTCTCATAGTGTATTTCTGTGCTAATTAAAAATCCTCAATTGTTTTGAACACTTTTGATTTTAAAGCTTTTATGTAAAGTTAGAATGATATTAGGTAAAGGATTTTTACTAGTAAATAATACTTGTATCATTTGAGCAGCTATTTAAATTATTTTGAATTTATTTGTTTTGTTTTTTACAAATATTTAAATGTATATTATTTTTATGATGCTAACATAGAGATTTAATTTTTGTTTACGGAATTTAATCAATGATAATTTTTGTCCTGCAGATGACGAATGTGTAGACAGAATTGCCAACTGTCACCTGGTTGTTCAGGCTCGTCTATGCACATTATCCAAGCTGTATCGAACCAGCTGTTGCCATTCATGTCACAAGAAGTTGTAGTTGGTGACAATTAGACATCCTGGCTTTTGAGCAGGCATCTTTTTCTGTCGGAGATCAAGTGGAAACAATGAGGCAAATCCTGACCTCATAGATATAATTTGAAACATTTGTTGAAATATTCCAAAGGTTTTATTTTTCATCTCTTTAAATATTTATTTACAGGGAACATCATGTTCTGTAAAAACTTTGGTTGTAATAGTTTGAAAAGTTTCCCTGTCATGTATTATATACATATTAAGATCTAGTTGATACTTTGATAAGAAGAGCACGCTGGATCAACAATTCTACATATTAAAATGTAGACCTAAAGATTCATGCAGAATGTACTGCATCTCTTAGATTTTTGTTGAGTAAATGAACTCAGCCTACTACAGACATTGATTGTAATAATCTGCAGGATTCATTTTGGAACAAATTTGGGAAGATAAGTGAAATTTTCAATCCATATTAGATGGGTTGGTGATCTTTTATCAGTGCTTTAGTGCTGCAAGCATTATAGGTCATTTATAAAATGATTTATTTGTATTGTGTTCAGACTTATGACATTTCACTTTTTGTTTTTCTTGTGTTGTAAAGTGATTGTCAGTTTACATTGTGTTACTAAGTATTATCAGAAGTAATGAAGAAATATTTGTTCTGTGTAGACTGATATGTATTTAACGTGTACCTACAACTGTAGCATGTAGAAGACAATTTTACCTACTGTGCTGTGGAGAGTCTTATTTGATTACTCATTAGTGTTTTAAACCAAACTGTTTGATAAATGAAGCCCAGCCATGCCAAATGTCTGTTGGCAGAACGCACTGCTTTAACTCCCAGCTTGTGTGTTGAAGGTAAGTTTGCAGAAATTAACCTTTGTGAATTATAATTTTATAGCCAACTTAATTGTCAATTGCATTTAATGAGCAATGTTATATAATATGTTATGTTTCATAGTGTCTTTAAGAACATTACAATGAGCCATATTGGCTGTTATTGTTAAAATATTCCTAGTCCAGATGCCTGTACATAGTATACTGCTATTCAAGTTGGGAGTTTTGGTGGAGTGAGCTGCACTAAGAGGGCCAGTCACAACCAGTTGTGTACATTGATTGAATTTTATGTGTGTTAGTCATTTATCAGTTAAGCATAATTAGAATGTCTTTTGAGAGGAAGCTCAGATTCATCTAAGCCCAACAATCCACAGCCATATTGCATGACAAAGAGTTTTAATCAAAAGTGCAGCAATCTTCCACATTTTCTCTCTTGCTTGCTCTAGTATATATTGTGCCAAACATGTAATTCTCTTAGATAATTTTATTTAATGGTGATCCTGAAAAGCTCATGGTAGTATTCTGCAAATTATTTTCCTTTTCTTTTAGTAATTGCAAGGTATGAATATTTCACTTGTGTCCAGAATGAGATCTGCAAGGAGTTATGGTATTTGTTGCCTGCTGGCGATATTTGTGGTTGTGAACTGGGCTGCTCGTGTCTGTGAGTGAGTGAACCATAGATGAACCCTTGTGCCAAGATGTCCTCCGGCTGTGGGTCATGGAGAATTTTCATCCTGGCTAGCTTGTCCTACATTGTTTGTGTGTGTGTAATATACATATAAATATATAAATAATTTAATAATATATTCTGTACTTTTTGTTATTCAGAATAGATATCTGTATGTGATTGTAATATTAAGATGTTCAGCTTAAATGCCATGAATACAATCAACATAATTTTAAGCTGGAGTTGGAAGTAAATGACTTGACCTTAATCACAAGACTGTGCAAATTTGAATGATTTGGTAATGCTCATTATCCCCTATACATATATGAAAAACCTGCTCTACAACAAATTAGTTGTGTTAATAACTTTAACTCATTCAATAAAATTGTTATAGCTAAATAACTATTAGCTATTACAGGTTTCTTTCAGAGGCAGTCACTTACCATAAAAATAGTCCATAAAAATATTTTGTGTCTTATTCAAGCTTGGTTACATTTAATCTACATTAGATTATTTTCTGCACTTATGAATACTTAACAAAAATTGTAGGTATACAATAGGTCAGTCTTCACTGAAACACCACTTCTGGACATATCATGAAATTATACATGTCAAATACCTCTGAAAACACTATATTAGGAATTTCCAATTCATAATTAGAGATAATGAATTTTTTTGCAGATTTCCATCAATATCTGAACATAACAGTTCATTGTTATTCTGAACAAACTAAAAAAACCTTTATTTCTTTGGATTTGTATTAGTACATCATGAAAGTTTGATGTCACAATGCTTAAAATGAGAGACAGAAATTTATATAATTTTTTATAATGTAATCTTTTTATTATTTTGGTGCTATATTAGAAAAGTTACACTTACATTTCTTCCAATGTACAATATTGCAATCAGAGATTAAACTACTGTAATTTTAAATATTTAGTTCATCTCATTGTCTATTAGCATTACAAAATAGGAACTACTCAAATTGTTTAAATGTGAGAACTTGTTTGGTAGTGTTATTTTCAGTGTTTTATTTTGGAAATTTAGAACTTTTTTCTTTACCTTTATTTATAACAACAATATCTTTTTCCTGATATTCATTCTTTATTTGTCTGAACAACTAATTGCGATTATTAAAAATAAAGCAAGTATTATTTTGTATGACTTTTACCTCATCTTTCCACCAGAATTCTGATTTGTTGGAAATATTTGAAGTTTAAATTTCTATTTGGATGTCATTGACATTTTGGAGATAATCAAATTGCTCCTTGTGAAGAAATGTTTCTTTGAATCAAAACAACCTCTAGTTAAAAGACACATTTACAATTTTCTGGATGAGGTAACAATTCTTTATAACTCCTGGATTGTTCTGCAATTTCATCTGTATTCTATCTGTGGATGAAAATTTAGTAGGGATTTCCTTCGTTTAAAATTGGGAGGTATTAAAACTTTATAATGATTGCCATTTGCTCACAACTCAACTCTCTACCAAAAGCAGTCATTCACAGTCATGTTAAAATAAGAAACATTTTCAAAAGGAAGTCTGATTTTAGCTACATGTAAGAAATTAGAAAAGTGAGAAGCCATTGCATGCCTGAAATAATATTGCCAAACAACTGTAGTTTCTGTAGGAAACAAAAGGGTTTCTTTTTTCAGAAAATGGGGGGAGAATAAACCAAATCATTACAAATCAAAACTTACAAGAAAAACAAATTTATTGCACGTAACTATGTATTTTCAGAATTTGAATGTACTGTATGGCTTTGGATACCTGGTACTGTATGGCTTCAACAATCCTTAATTAATTATATAATTATGAAAAATAAAATTGAATCTGAAGAATATTCCTATCTTCAATAGTGTAGTTGAACAAGGGTCCAAAATATTTAAACTTTTGCAATTTTCAAAAATTCACAAATTTGATTGATAATTGGATCTGTGCATTTTTTAAAAGCATATTTCATTCTACTCTACCAAAAATTTTAAAGAAAAACTTTGGAACAAATTTAGAGAATATTTTGAATATCGCAAGTGTTTCATGTAAAGTACTAAAATTGACAGATGCATTTCAAATTTGAAGAGGCTGAAGTTGGGGAATATTCATTTTGGAAAAAATCATACAAATGGTTTAGTCTATGGGTTTCCTACAGGGTATGTATCAATCTCCCTGGAGTTCAATGAAATTAAGAAGGGGGTTAATGATGATCAAGAGGTCAATTGGAGGTTTACAGCTGAATGTGACCCGGCATTACTGGTAGGTATAATGAAGACTCCATGGATTACAAGCAAACATTAAATGAACATGATAATTCATTTCTCTCTGATATTGCACAACAAATTATATAAATTACACATTTGCTCTTCTTTCATACCTGTCATTCATCCTTAGGGTCAGGGCATAACTAGGAAGGTGTCACCAGTTCACGTTATCAAGCCATTGAAGTAAGGGGCCCTTAATAAGGCTCCTGCAGATGTATATCATCAAAAAAAAGAAAGAAATTGCAGACCACACCTTTTTTTTTTTATTTGCACCAGCCGTATTATTATACCAATTAAATTTAAAACTGTTGGTTTAATGTTCATTGCAGATGGGCATCTGATTTCGACTTTCTGCTTTCTAAACTGTAAGGTAGGACTCTGTGAAATGAATGGAATGATGCTAATATTAAAATAGGTTCGACGGAAATTAATGTTTATTATTTCATGTATTTAACAAGTGATTTTATTAAATTCTAACTAAACATTACAAAATTTTTTAGTGTTTCAAGCTCACCATGGAAATTGTATTATTTGATCACTAAATACTTTTACTTAAAACTATTATTTAAAATATATTTCCACAACCGTTTTCTAGTGTAAACGTAATTTTCATTATTGAAATAAAAAAAACAATGTGTATAGTTTCTATATACAACTTTCCCACTTTTAATTTGTGGGGGCTACATTTTGGCATTGCCTTGGGCCCAAAATTGTCTAGCTCCTGCACTACTCAGAACTATTTCAAGTATTCTTGCTTACAGTCTGTAGCGAAAGAACGTTGTTTCACTGTAGTTTCAGTTAGTTGCAAAGTAGTGAAAGAATGTATTTTTAAAGTTCCAGATATTGGCTTTAAATTTTGATTCCTAGACTTTAAATGTCCACTCTGTTGACGGTGTGTAAAGAACAAAAAATAAAAGAAATATTAGAAATACTTCTTTCTGCCTGATCAAATAGTTTCTTCAGCATTGTAATTGGTTCTTGACCTGGTTGTAGATTGGCTTGAGTGGCAAATCTCTTAACAATTCCTCTAATGCCATTGCATGGTTTTCTAACAAGAGACATTGCAAACAATGTCCTTCAGCACAGACTCCAAAATCTTCTTCATGGAAGCAATTTTTTAAAATTTTATTTTATTTTATTTTTGTATTGTGCACTTGAACAATGGGAGAAGTAAATAATTTTCTGACATGAATAACAAAGTAGCAAATCTAAATACCCTAAATGATTCCTCAAAATCGTTTCACAAGTAAATTGCAGTTCCTGCATCTTAAAGATTTTCTCTTCTTAAAATCGTGATCAGAAAGATTAAATAGATTGAAGCATGTATCTTTCATGGTGACCGACACTTGTTGCACAGCGAACACACGATTTACATTACAAATTCAAGCACTCTTCACTTTAGAAGATATAATATACCTGAAAGAGCGCTAGATATATTGAAACTGATCAGAAAATTTAACTTAAGTCCCTTGACAAGTGGTCTGTTGTATTTTACTAGCAAGGTCAGTAGGGTGCCCTATCCCTAGGACGCAAAGGGACTCGACAATAAAATTCGTTTCGCTGACACGAAGAAAAGCAGTTGATGAATTCGTTTCACTGTCACCCATTCCTTCTGGGGAGAGAGTGAACATGTGATGTACTAATATTTCTTGTAACCCAAATCAGGCAGAGTCATTCTTTTTATAGTTCTTCAGCACTTGAATCAAAGACTGACAGAACACAATTCGTTAGTTCCTGGGCAGCAGCAAGGAGAGCGCGCCCTCATATTTACAATTGATCTTTACTTTCTCGAATACGAAATTTTATACGGAGTAAAATGCGTAGTAGTTATAGAGAAAGTTATGTAATGCTACGCGAAAAACGGCCGATTTTCGGGAGAAAAAAAAACAACAACATTGCCGAGCCCTGAAAACGAAAAAGGGGATAAATCCAGTTGCTAAATTAAGAAAAAAAAAACTCATTTAACACGTGGTGTAGCCAGAATCCAGGTCGTGTAGCCAGGTGTGGACTGGCTTTACGGTCTTACCCCCATCCTCTTCCCAGCTGCCATCTATCGCCATCCAAAGCACATTTTTTTTAAAAATTTTCCCAACCTTTCGGTTTCATAACAGTAGAACCAAAATATACTTTAGTAATGCTTATACGTCATTTTCTTAAACACGGCTTCAAATTTATTAATGAAAATTTCCATATAGGATGAGTTTTTACTCTTCTTTAATATTTTAAAAGTAATTTTTCGAATCTTCTATTAGGAAACAGAAAAATTGAGAAAACGCAAAACAAAACAAAAATTAAGGGCGGCGATAAATGGCAACTGACAAGAGGATGGGGCAAGGCCGTAAAGCTAGGCCTCACCCAGAAAATAAGAAAACTACTACGAGAAAGTTCGTGCCATTCTGTAGCACTAGTGGCATTCTGTAGCATTAGTGGTTCCTAAAACATAGTTTCGTCAAAATCTCATCTACTACCCATTACATGACTCTATAATCTATACACTCCACAAGAATGTAACTAGTAGCGGTGCTACAATAGAACTTTTTTTCGTTTTAGTGGCAACGGTTAAGTTACCAAAACTATAATTTGCATTTTCTGTCGTAGACTTCAATTATCTCCTAAACATGCAATTGATATGACTCAAAATTATGCGAAAACTACTACTAGAAATCTTTTCTCTTTATTACCACTCTTTCAATAACTCTGTTAATATCAAATCAATTATCACAAATCAATATTTTGCCCTGGAAAACGAAGTACATTTAATATATTAGTCCTGTCGTCGAAATAACGTATCTCCCCAATCCTTTCGCATCTAGCGAACTGGGAGTTCAAGAAAACGTGCGCGGTTAATATTTTATTTTCGATTATAATAATACTAATAAACATAATAATAAACAAATATCTCAGAGCTGTATCATTAATATTAACATTCAACGAGTGGGCCTGAAAATCCACTACTCAATATCAAGCTACAGCTCAACCTGTATTATTAATATACAAATAAATCACATCCATTAAGGAACGTACAATGTCATTCACTAATTTCGTGCGCAGCTCTGTGCAATTTTTACCTAATTTAGAACTATTGAATGGCCATTTTGTATCTGATTCTATTTTAAAGTTAAGTATTAAGGCAATCTGTGATCTTGCGCGAATTTATATTGTCTCTTTTTTGTTATTTTCCTCTTACCTTTCGATGTCTTCTCAGCCCTCTTGATCGACCAATGTCCCATCTTTACTTTCTCGCCACTGCTTACGCAGTACAAGTATAGATAAACTATTGTAAAGCTACGGGGGGGGGGTGGCGAATGTTTGACCGCGCTCTAGTAACAAAAAAGTGGATGAATCTTTTCTCTATATAGATAGATAGATAGAAATTTATTCTACAATTGGGCAAATGATGCCCGGTGGCAGAATACAAAATTACAATTACAACTAAAATACTAATATATAAAAAAATAAATATAAACAAACAAATTGACTTTGTCATTTCCTATATATGCAGATGGCATTTACATTCCTATACTAAACATTAAAATGCATATACACTAACATATAAATGAATAAACTTACATATTACACAAATATACATACATACAAACATATACACGTATATACATAGAGAGACGAAGGAACCCTCACATACACAAACAGAACTTATTCAGTCATATTCAGACGAAATGAAATCACTTCACTTCACTTCACTGCATTGCATATAACTTTATCTAAATATTAATTATTCAGTTTTTACTGCAGACTACGCATAATCGCACCTTTCACTTCACTTCACTTCACTTCACTATGTTTTCACCCTATTGACTAATTTCCTATATTTTTTTTCTAAAACCTCGCGCTGAGCAAGGAAAGGGCTCAAAAACTGTCGCAGGCAAATCGTTCCAATCTACTATAGTTCTGTTTACAAAGGAGAATTTCCCTACGTCCGTTCTTTGTATTCTTGTTCTAATTTTATATTTGTGATCAAATCTATTTAAATAATCTGGTTTATCTAGCCTTCCCCGAATTTCCTGCCATGCGGAGCAACCAACGTAAGATTTATACAGCGCGCAAAGTCGTGCCCTCTTCCTCCGGCGTTCTAATGATTCCCAATGCGCAGGTGTGTTCTTCCGAAATGTATATTTTGCCGCTCTGTTTTGTATCCTCTCTAAGCTCTTTTTAAGTCCTATTCTGTACGGATCCCAACAACTAGCTCCGTATTCCATTACCGGCCTTATGTAGTAAATTACTTCCCCTAACACGTTTAGTCAAAATAGTTTTGTTAAAAATAGTTTTGTTTAGTCAAAATAGTTTTACAATTTCTACTGCAAACATTTCTATTGAACTCCCCGTAACTGCGCGGATTTTGGCATGAACTTGCAAGGACGGTCAAAGAATTTAGAAATGCATTGAGACGTGCGGAAAAATATTTTTATTTTTGAGAATATTACTTTATACAGTAAAACTTTATTACAGCCAGGAAGGTTTGAAAATTAGATATTTTAATGTTCTCATAGAGACAGGGAACGTGTTAAGGCTCAAATAGACCGGCGCAGAAAATTCGCAGCCAACGCGGAATGACCGTAACGGAAGTTTCGCGTCTCGTGGTATCTTATGAGTAGAGCGAGGACATGTAGGCACGAAAAAGGTGGAATATAGGCAGGCAAATAGGTACTTAAAAATAGGCATTATAGTTGAGAACAGGCAGGCACTTAGAACGTAAAAACTTAAAAATAAGGTAAATGGGCATTATGGTTGAATAATATTAAAAATTTATTCGTAATGCGTACTACATAAAGAATGAACACAATTCTCTAAAAGCAAATCGAATTTCTTCGATTGTCAAAATATATTGCGGAGTTTTACAATATTTTCTAAGAGATTATTTGTGTGGAATTTAATATTTAGTTAGTTAAACTAGTTAAATGTTGGATTTTCAAGTTTGGAAAATGGAATGTTTGCGGCATGGCACAAGTCAGTGTTGAAATTCTTTCTTGTCTTCATCTTTTGTCTGCACTTGCTGAAGATGGTTTGAATAGTTTTTCTCACGTTTCTTGCATTTGTTTTTGCATGAGTTGCAGTGTTTTAATGTTGTAAGAATATTTTGGGGACAGTTTACCACCTTTTCACAACACTGGCAAAACATTACATTTCCAGTCCGATGTGAATCTTCATAAATCCACTGTTTTGGCTCTGCACTTCTTAAAACTTTCTCTTCTGGCATTGTAGGCATACTTAAAGAGGAACAGCAAATCTACTGATTTGGCATGCACCAAATTTCGAAACCAATACAAAATTATCGAAGAAATTGCCGCCTATCTTGTGTAATTCTACATTGTAAACGCGAAAATGCCGGGAGCGCTATTTTGTAAGACAGTTGTGTTCTTGGTAAAAAACAGATTGCTCACTAATCATTGCGAAGATCGGAAAGTCGAGAGCAATTTCCTGTTCTGGAGCGCCCTGACGGGATTCGGGGAAGTAGATAAGGTAACCCCCACGGTGTCAAATTCTCATGCGTTTCTAAGCGGTGTCCCTGTTCGTCGCGTTACAGACAACATACAGAGCATAGAGCGTTTCGATCGGAGGACGCCCTGACAGATTTTACGCGGTTGTTACTTGTTTGTTGGTTTAATCCGCAGCGGATTTTGTTTCGTGGTCGGACGCGTTTTTTACACTGCCGCATGAGTTTCGCTGTAGATTCTTCAGATCGTAAGTCTTGTCAGAGCTCGAATATTTTCAGCTCTCCGGTGAATCTGACACGACAGAACGGTCGGAAAAAATACTTCTAATCGTGCGGTTGACGACGCAACCAAACCCAACACCTCAATCATCTCCACAACGATTTCGGGTCTATACAACCTGTAGATATGTAGAGATAGGGAGATTGAGAGAGAGAGAGAGAGAGAGAGAGAGAGAGAGAGAGAGAGAGAGAGGGAGAGAGGGAGAGAGAGAGATGATCAGTTTTTTTGTTGGCTTTTCTACGAGGGCAGGGAAAAATCTTCCAAAGACACTGCGGAGCCCGCTCTCCGCAGCGCGTAGGATTCACAGCTAGCCTGTGCCTACCCCCTAAAAAACCTCCCATTCTTCCGGTTCCCTTCCCGCGGAATCACCGTCAGGCATTGTATCACGAGAGGGGGCTTCAGGCATTATAGAAGGATTTTCCTAAGGATGATCCAAAGTGTCAGTTCGCTAAACAAGTGAACATCACATATAATTCAGAGAAGTATCCATCCGCCGTGACAGCTGTTCAGCCACGCCCCTTCGTAAAGTGCTAATGGCTCCTGTGAAAACATCCCTATGCAGAAGTCTAAGAGTTTCGCTGAGCTCACGATGAAATATTGCGCACTAGCTCCCCAATTCGTTTCTACTGCGAATTTCATTCCATAACTCGAATATTATCTAAATTCCCAATGGTCACGTGTGTTACGCGTTTCATATGTGTGTGTGTATATATATATATATATATATATATATATATATATATATATATATATATGAAACGCGTAACACATATTCCTTGGTTCTTGTCCAAACAGTTTATTATAGATATTTATGTCACGAGTCCTCTAAACGAGTCTTTAAGGACGCAGGACTTCGGAGTCGCTATCGCTCCGCCTCGCAATTAACCTTCCGGCTAAGTCCTTAAAGACAAATAGAGGACGAGTTATATACAATGATTTTTGTTATTTTAGTTTATCGCTTATTAAAAATAAACTTTTATCACTTTCGCGAGTTCAGAATTGTCATTACTCTTGATTTTCTGTAGCAAGGGTTGGTGGTACTGGATGCTTTGTTTGTGATCAGACAGTTGAATGTTTTTTCTACTAATGCAAGCAGATTTGGGAAAATGTCTGGGAGGTGTTCATATAGAGCGATTTTCCTAAGGTTGAGCCAAAGTGACAGCTACTGCTGGCAACCTAAGTGAAGGTTCTGTGGTCGTCGCGCCCTTGAGCCCATTGCACTCCCTTCCCGCATTCGTTCGTTTGCAGTTGGCTAACTTGTAAAGGGCTTCGACTCTTCCTTTTGTGATGTCCTCGTCCGACAAAAATTTAGTGCGCCGCGATAAATAATGGAAATTAGGAAGTGCAGTGTTATGTGCTCTTCTGTAAAAATTCTTTTTTTCTTTATATATTACATTGAATTTACTTTTTGTGTGATAAATATTGTGTTTATTTTAAAACCGAGACCTGGATGCGAGATGTGTACTATGCTCGCACTTTTTCTTGATCCTCGAGAGGGAAGTCCTCGCTCAGCCCGGCATAGCACGGCCCGGTAGAAAATATGAGCTCCACTCGGAACGTCACGGCTCAGTTTGCAGTGCTGCCCACCTCCTTCCTTTCCAAAGCAGACTTCCTAGTTTACGGCCTCTCTTTCTATCGACCTGTGCGTACCGTGTTCCTTCTTGTTATTCAATTATTTCTATAACTATTAATTATGTCATCAGAATATAAAAAAATCTTCCGTTGTTTCTCATAGCTATCTAGCCCAAGACGAGTTATTACTCCGAGTTTTCTGTCAATGAAGTTGACAGCCCTGCACTGCCGTGACGTAGACAGAACCCGCCTCTCCCCGCACCCCCCGCTGTGGTGTATCAAGAAAAAGTGCGCGATTAGTACTAGTCGCGCGACTTTTCTTGACGTCTCACAGCGCGGGGTGCGGGGAGAGGAGACTTCTCCCTACGTCACATCTGACGGGAGTTGCCAACTGTAACATTATTAATACTATTCGCGCCTCTTTCACTCTTAATACAACAGGACATTATAGACGATAAAATAGAACAAATAATAACGTAATTAATAGCAACCACAAATGATATTAATTAGATAATGATAATATTGCTTATTAAGGAGATAAGATATTAGTGTACGTACTGAATTTTCATCTTCTGAATAATGTGAATCATCGCTTGAATTCTCTGTAGTATTAATTACAATGTCATTCACTACAATTTCCATTATCCCGTCTTTTTGCCAGTATTCTTTTTCTAGATGTTTTACATGGTTGCAGTAACTTTCCCAGTCCGAAACAGTTACAGCTTCAAAGCCTCTGACTGTTAATTCACGTAGATGCGTAGCTGACATGTCCCCAGATATATTGTGTTCCGTAAAATACCTTTTAGTTTTTGCCCATGCCAGCTCAATTACATTTAAGTCGCAATTGTAGGGAGGAAGACGAATGACTGTGTGACCAGCACCTGCAGCCATTTCATCTATTACGAACTATTTTCCCGCCCGTCTTCCATGAAGAACTTCATTTTCACAAGGAAGCGAGACCTCCAATCAACAATGTCTCCACTTTCTAACAATCGAATCGTAATGGTAATCACCAAAATCCGAATCGAATAAATCACAGGGCACAACAATAACAGCGAAAACGCGAGAACAGAATTCATTCGAAAGCAGAGGTAGGCAGCCCTGACAATCTTGCCGTGCCGTTCCGTGTGAGACCAATATTCTGACCAGATCATACCGAGTCGTGCTGCGTTGAGCACTAGGGAGTTCATCAGACGTCAAGAAAAGTCGCGCGACTAGTACCGATGCACGTGGTTCCGGCCTATGCTGTTGTATGGCGAGCTGTGATTGCGAGCGTTTCTTCGTTCTGTGCGTTGTTTGTTATATTATTTTTTTAATATAATTCACGATTGTGAAGAATGAGAAGCCCAAGGGTGCGAAGAAGGCGTCCGCCTTGTTCACGCCAGCGACAAAAATATATAATTTTTGTCGCGAGAAAAATGGAAGAAATGCAAAGGGAAGGAAGATTGGAATGTGGATCGATTGTGAATTTAACGATAAAATTGCTAAATTTGAGCAAGAATACAGTTATGAAGTAAGCTTTTATATTATTATAATTACTTAATTTCTATTATTATAATTATTATTATTCTTTAATGATTGGTATTGTGTGATTAATGAAAGTATAACTGAAGGAATTCTGTTTATTTAGGTACTATAAGAAGAACATTAATGAATTAAGAACTCCCAACAAGAAGAGAAATAGAAAAGCGCCTGAAATCGACGAAGTGGACGACTTTTACACGGGGATAATCCGAAAAATTATTTACGGGATGTGTGAAAAGGGCAAGTTTTAATGTATATTTAATTACTTGAGCAGTTTATTTCTATTGCAGTTCACATTTGAATTGACGATTATTTCCTTTCAGGTGAACACGTGACATTAGATTCTTTGGTAGTGGAAATAAGAAAAAATGAGGATGTGGGATTTTATGGTAGCAAGTCCAGTTCAAGAAAATTATTATTGGAGATGGGATTTTCATAGGAGAAGACCGATAATCGTAGGGCCTTGGTAGAAAGAGCTGATATTAGTGCACACAGGACTGAATATTTAAGGCAGTATAAGGAATTGAAGAATAACGGATGGAATTTTCTTTTCTTAAATGAGATTTTGTTTTTTTCGAAAGGTAATTTCAGACATACAACGTGTGTGTACTTCATTAAGCCTTTTACCATGTAATATTTGAATCATGAGAGTTATTTAATCCTAGTCACTCTGTT
Organism: Teleogryllus occipitalis; assembly: GCA_011170035.1. NCBI lineage: Eukaryota > Metazoa > Arthropoda > Insecta > Orthoptera > Gryllidae > Teleogryllus > Teleogryllus occipitalis. The sequence continues at coordinate 92,982 of BLKR01003478.1, read as the reverse complement.
TTACTTCATTGTTCTCAAAGAACAAAGTAAGGTTATGATAAATATCTATTCAAATATACTTTATGTGTTTGTACAATTTTTTTGTTAGGTTATGCTTCCAAAACTTGGCAAGATGCAAGTATTCTCAACTGTGTTCGAAAGAATGTTAGTGAAGGACAACGATGTATAGTTCTACATGCGGGAATTAAGAAGGGATTTGTGGATGGTGCCGAACTGGTGTTTCAATCGCAAAATAGTACAGAAGACTACCACAGAATGATGACTAAGATGTTTGAAGAATGTCTGGAGAATAATCTGCTTCCAAAACTTGAAGACCCATCAGTTATTATGTTAGATAATGTGTCTTATCATAGTGCTCATGTAAGTAACAGTTTAATATCAATTACATTATTCTGAAGAAACAATATAATAGCAATATTATCATTTCTGTAATTTCAAGATGCAAAACAACAGAGATGTCTTATTTTCCATAAAGGAAATAATTTTGTATTTTCTTTGCTTATAGTTGGAGAGATTACCTACAAGAAAGTGGAATAAAACACAGTTGAAAAGCTTCCTAGAAAATCACAATGTGCAATTTAGAGCCGATGCATTTCATCACGAATTGTTTGCGTTAGCTTCATCAAACAAGCCTGAGAAACAGTATGTATTTTCTGTGAATCATTTGCCCGCTTATAAATAACCGACAATCACAGATATATAGTTGACAGCTAATTTAAATATTAATACGTTACTGATTTTCTTAATTTGTATTTATATATGTTCTTCAATAATATACTGACTCTTAACACAACACTTCATAATGTGTTAAAAGACCAATAATACTAAGCCTACTAATAAAAAATCCAGAATATTGTGAAATAGTATATTTTCATGCCACTAATATATTTATAGGTACCGTGTGGACAAGATTATTAATGCTGCTGGGCATAAGGTGTTGCAACTGCCACCTTATCACTGCCACTATGATCCGATTGTTACTACAGTTAACCTATACAGTTAACTATACAGAATACTAATGAATTTGTTTCTTTTTGTTCCAGGAAACTACCACTAGCACAAGAAGGCAATTAAATTTTTTATATTTACCATATTTCATTAAAATAAATGTTTCCTACCCTTGTTAATTTCTTTCAATTTGTAAATTGTATAAATGTAGTTTGTATTGTATGAATGTATTTTGTATAGCATAAATGTATTTTGTATTGTATAAATGTATTTTGTATTGTATTTGTATATTGTCATTCTTTAAATATGTATATTGTTTGTGATAGTATATTGTTTTGTAAATCTGTTACTTCTTTATAAATTGTTGTCTTCATACTATATCTGTTCAGTTTTAATTTTAAGCGTGCTTGAACTGCACCCTAACAAATGCGTTTGCTAATTCTGGTTCATGTGGTGAATTTGTTAACTTGTGTGAAAATGAATAAAATGTAATTATTATTATACATAAATACTGGGATCGTTCCCAATTTGGTGCTCGAATGTAATGGAATGAACAATTCCACACCATTGGTCAAAGTGATAAATAAATATTCTTGTGAAGTTTAATTTTTTTTATATACCTTTACCGGACAGTTTTCATACCTATAATTCCTTTAACATCATTGATATATATTCAGTTAACAATTATGTATTTAAAAATAGATAATCATTTGGATGGTTGTAAAGGAAACAAGTCTGGAGGAAATTTAGTAGAGCCTTTAGTTGAGAATACAAGTAAAAATAGTCTTCACTGTTTATGTGTTTTAATTCATTTATTAATTAGTGAGTTTCAAGAATGTGCCTATCATTTATTCAAGAAAGAAGATGAAAAGATGATAGGCATACTAGACTATGGAATGCATTGCCATATAGAACATTGACGTAAAACAATTATTAAGGCACATTTGAGTTATGAGAGCACAGTATTATGTATGGATAGTCGGGGTGTTATAATCTATATATATAAAAGAAAGTCGTGTTAGTTACACTATAACTCAAGAACGGCTGTACCGATTTGGCTGAAAATTGGTGAGCAGGAAGCTTAGAGCCAGGAGACGGACATAGGATACTGTTTATCCCGTTCGACAGCGTTCCTGTGTGAGAACGCACGTTTTCGCGTGTTTTCGCATGTTTTCGCGTGAAGGTACTTAACTGAAGAGTGCAACCTATGCACCAAAATACAAACAATAAAAAAAAGAAAGGAAAAATAATGAATGATTAATCTACTTAATTTTTTTATTTGTATTTTCTAATAAACAATTTAACTTAATTAATTCCAAAATCTGCTTATTTATTGCCTTTAACAGCCGGTCCCTATGATTACTGCTTTGTATTTCTCTCTTAAACAAAAATAAATTTGTTTGAGAGAAAAACACAAATCTGCAATTGCTTTATTATCACGAGTGCAACAAGGATAGTACAGTTTCTCACAGTGAGTGCGACGCGAGAAAAAGATGGGACCGGCTGTTAAGGCGGAACAGAGTTCGCCGGGTCAGCTAGTTATAAATAAACCACTCGCTTCACTAACAAAGTGCATTGGCCCTTTGCTGTGAAATGCGCAGAATAGGTATTTGAACGTCCCATGAAATTATTTTTCTTTCTATTTACATTCGTGGCAGTTTTCTTTTACTGCTTGTGAGAGCATGTTAAGAGATTTTCCCCATACGTAATAAAATTTAAATATTTCCCGGACTCGCGTACGTGCATATACCACAGCGAAACTCAGACTTCTGTGTAGGGATGTTTTCACAGGAGCCATTAGCACTTTACGAAGGAGCGTGGCTGAACAGCTGTCGCGGCGGAGGGATACTTTTCTGAAATACATGTGATGTTCACTTGTTTTCCCGAACTGTCACTTTGGCTCAACCTTAGGAAAATCGGTCTATAGCAACGGCCGCTAAAATGATCGAGAGTCCATTAAAAATATTTTAGCGGCCGTTGCTATGGACGCGCTCTTAAAGCAGTATTTAGATGGTTGGTTGCTAAGGGGCTAAGTGCGTGTTTACTAACGTAAATAACAAAAAAATATTTTCATTCCCCCCGTGGAATTAGCTCACGTGTCCATTATGTCACTTAAATCAGTTACAATGTTGTTTGTTATTCCTGTTGTTTACATGCACATTCTCTTATATTATTGTTTAAATGTTCAAGTCTTTGCATTCGTTCCTGAATCCATTGTTGCTATCATCATATTTACTGCCGTACAATATGTATTATATATGTAATATACAGTAACCTACATAATCTGCTATACAGTTATTGCAATGTTAGCAACCGTACACACAAGACGATAAAGAATGTGGGCATGTTGTTGCGCTCCTGGTTTGTTTGGTTTGAAAATATTCAGTAAAGGTCACTCGTAATTTTGGAATTAAATATCTGATCCTGATAAATCCAATTGCTGCTACGTGATGAGTGTTCTTAGTCGTATATTTAAATGTTTCTCCCTGGTGTGTCTGTATAATATCGCTTAGGAACAAAATCAATGAGATTTTTCCCAATTTAATTTGGCGCGTTTTCATTTTGCGATTTCAGAAATCGATTTCTTAGAAATCGTGATATCCTTGCGATTCACGACTCGCACTCCTTCCATATGCTATTATTAGATACAAGATGGCACTGAGCACTACGTACGTAAGAGATGAGCAAGGTGGGAAAGATATTTACTTTATTAGCATGTATTAAACGTGGAGAAAAATACCTCTGTCCCCGTTTAATGTGTGATTTGACACACCAAACTGAAATTGTTTTTCTTGAACTGTGCGTCGTTTCTGAGGACGCGATAGCGCAGTGCCTGGACCTTTCTTTAAACTTTATCTAATTACCTCGACTAGTAACTAATTTCCAGGGAATAAAATGATTAACGCAAACGATGATTAACTATTTTTGCAATTACTGAACGAAGATTGGAATATTTCCATGCATTACTAAAATGTTCAGATTTTCATGTTTCTTCTTTTATGGAGATTGAGTGAGCATATTAGTTACAAACATGTTTGGTATGTTTTAAAATTTTCATACTTGACACAGATTTTAAAACTAATAATGACACTTTTGTATAGGTGCAACTTTCATTGCTGCAACCCAGAGACCCGATGGAACATGGAGAAAACCAAGGAGGGTGAAGGATGGATATGTTCCACAAGAAGAAGTTCCCTTGTAAGACCAGTTTTATTACCTAACTTCTTTATTAATTGGATGGTTATTGAAGAATGTTAAAAGAAATTCCGTTTTGTGATAGCCTCTTTTTGTTTTAAATTTAAAACAGAGGTGATTATTTTAAATTTGGTTGAATTACATATTTTTATATTTTATTCCTTTTCCCCCTGAAAATTTGAAAATTTAACTATATTTTAATCTGAAACGTGACACAATTATAGGTTTATCTTCAATTTACTCTTGCTTTGTTTACATTTGCATTTGTGAGTTTTGTGTAGAAAAAGCATTCCTTATAAAATATTGGTTTTATGTGTGGCAAATAAGAAATTCATTAGAAGAAAAGTTTTCCCATATCGTTTAAAAATATTTTGTGGTTTCTGAGCTGTGTTGTTGCTTTGTGCATGACCTAAAAGGGAGTTTAAATGAAAATAAAATTGCTGACCAACTGAAAGAGCATTTAAATAATTTAGGAGCTTGTTTTCATACATAAGGTTATTCTAAAATTATCTAATGGGAAAAGTTGTTTGTTGTTGACCCTTGTTAATGTGACTGTGCTCTGTCAAGATGTAGAATTGAGAGTAACTGCATTTAATGAAATGTGTGTGTTCAGATATGTCTTGGTTTAATGGAACTTGATATTTTATTGGATACCCTTTATTTAAAACTTATTTTGTGTTTGGTGAGGAGCAGGCTCAATTGAATGGTTGTGTGAGGAACTTGAAATTAAGGAACCCAAATTAGGGAAATTGTCATTTTGAAAAGTGTCCATAATTTTCGTTTTTCCATTATTTCTTTACATAAAAAGAAATTGTATTTTCAATATTTTGAATACCAAGTCATTAAAACTAAGAATGTCATTTCTGTCATTCAATAGAGTAACAAAATGAGTGCGGGCCTGCCCGCAAACCTTTTATCCAGGTCCACTTTATAAAAGTATATAGCAAAAACAAGTATAGTACCTTAAATAATAATAAAATCCTTTACCAATTCAAATTTATCAGTGTATGATTGATGTTGACTAATAGTGGAAAAATATGCCTTTATTATTTAATTTTATGATATTAAGACTTATAAAACCTAAATGAATTGCTTACTTTTATTGATTCAGAAATGTGGTTACACAAGCTACCAAAGCTGAAAAAACATTGTTCTGGAAGATGCTGTTTTTAATCTTTTATTGAATCAACTATTGCAAAGTATCAAGTAATTAATATTTCCTACAACTGGAAAACCTTCAGCCTAAAAATAGGTTGCCTTTTACCTGGGCCCATGTGCATTGTAGGCCGTGCGTGCCCAAACGTTCCACCACTGCTGTCATTGCTTATTGTGTAACTAATTACAACAATGTTTATGTTCCTGTGTATTACATACAATGAAAGCATTGTAAGGGGGTAGGAGAAAATGCCAATTTTTAGAATGAAAAACCTTTTGTGGGGCCTTGGTGTTGAAAATGGTAATTTTCTTGCTCCTATTGTGGAATATTCTTTTCCCATAAATGTAGAGTAGTGAAGAGGTGTCCTAAGAACCAAGAAAGTGTATTTTCTCAAAATGTTTGTCTGTCTGTACACGTCAGTTCATGTCAGTCTGTGAACAATACTAGCTCCTCAATTGTGCACAAGATTTTCTTGAAAATATATATTTCTCTGATGATCTTGGTGACATTGTGACCCTTCAAATTTGAAGCTGATTTTTAATTTTTGACATGAAATCCTAGGACTTTATCATAAGTTTCTCAAAAATGGTTTCAATTTTTTTCTTGGAATGCTTTCCTTGAATAGAGAAAGGTTCATTTGTGAATAAGTCGAATATTTATTAAACCTGTAGGTTTTAGAAAGTTGTAAAAGTTCAAAATTTTTTTGACTCCTTCTTCAACAGTTTTACAAACTATTTCTCAGTATTAGATCTTGAAACTATTTCACGAACACTGCAAGTCTGGATAGCTTAGGCTACATTCTATTGTTAATTCTGTGAAAAATATCAAAGAAAAAATAAAACATTGCAATCTATTATTCCACATGTTATGAATTTTGTGGGAAAATTGGCAGTTGGGAATGTTATAGAAAGGGTATTTTCATTGTCATTTTATGCAAGGCTTCACGATTTTTACTTCTTACTTATATAGTAATTTATATTACTATATAATTTATATATATTAATATACTAATATAATTTATTATAATTTTTTTCCAAACAATCAAGACAAAATAACTAACTGGACAGTTTTCTGATACATTATTAAACTGGAATAATCCAGTTCACAGCAGGACATCTGGGAGGCCTAGGATAGTGTTCCCCCTCCTTTGAACAAAATGCACTTTCATTGGAATTAATTTGTTTTGCTGGTTTTTATAAGCAAATTTTATAACCTCCAACCTACTGCAGAATAGATGCATTCAGTTGATTCTATTATGTTATGTTCATTTGGTAGGAACTAACAATTCATTCAGATTTAATTGAATCCCATTTGATTGGTCATTTGAAGCTTTCACTTTGTGTATTGTAACCTAGAAACAAAGATTCAATAGGCGAATCCAAATGTATAAACACCCAATATAATTATAGACATAACAAGAAAATGGTCATTCAAATACACTATTGGTTAACGCATTGTGTGGGAAAACTGACTAGAAAACAAACATTTTTGGACATCAGGCAATCAAATGTGAGATCATGAAGGATTTGTTATTTTTATGATAATTTAGAATGACTAAGTAGTATTTATTTCATGTTCATTAAAGATAAGTCATTGATGCTTTCTCAAAAGCCTAATGAAAAACATGTTTTAAAGGGCAAAATAAAATTTTAAGTTAATTCTAAAATTTATCTTGATATAGATTTTATTAAGGAAACCTTCAAGTTTTGAATTTAAAAAAATCCATGAAAAGAAAAATACAATTGTTGAGATATTTTTAAAATGCATTTAATTTCTATAAAACAGATTTTTTCAGTTGATCCCTTTTGGTCAAACAAACAAATAAAACAACTGTAACAAACTATCGTTCCAGAAATGTTTATGTTAAATTTTCATTTATAATTTGCAGATATGAGAGTAAAGGCAAGCAATTTGCTAAGAATAAACCAACATATCCAGTTGGTCTTTCTCCAGAAATTATTGCTGCCTCTAAGGCCCGAAGAGAGAAGGAAGCAAAATCCAAGTCTCCCATTCCTGGTCTCATTATAAATGCAGCTACAGAAAGTATGTATACTTATTGCTAGACTTTGTTATTTATTTAGACAAATTTAAGATTTTTATTATGATAATTATATTATATTTAAAAATTCAGCAAAATCAACAAAAAAGAAGAAAAAGAAGAAAGGTGGTTCAAATGCTTCTGTTGAGGCAGTTACTGAAACTCTGGCTAAAACACAGGTTTCTACTGAAGAAGTAAAACCACCAGCTAAAGCAGCAAAAGTCACCACAACTGTGAATAGCAGTCTGGAAACAAATAAGAAAACTAGTGGGGGAAGTGGACAATCTTCTCTATCTTGTTTAGACCCAGCGAAGAGGGTAAAGAATTTACGCAAAAAGCTTCGTGAAATTGAAGTCATTGAACAAAAAATTAAAGCAGGGGAATTGAAGAATCCTGACAAAGATCAGCTAGAGAAGGTTGCTAGAAAAACTGATATCCAATCAGAAATGGAACGTTATTTACGTTTATTGAGTAATCCCTGAAAAGTCACACTTTTTTGTCCAGACTTATTCTAGTTGCTGTAAAAGATGAAAAGAGTTCATTTATTGCATGATATTTCTACAGAATAGTTTTCTGTGGAACTATTCCTTTATCTCACCTTCTCATAAATGAGTTTGTGTTGAATAATTGGTAATAATAGATCTTCGTGCATTTTTTAATTTTCTGGGTGTGTGTGTGTGTGAAGCAAATGAGTTGGAATTTCTTTTTGTAGATTGCCAGATATCAACTCATAAGTAATTTCATCACTCCTAAGGACCATACTGTTTACAGCAATGTCTGTGCGCTGAGAGATGACATGTTTATTCTTTGTGTGGCATCCAAATTAATGATGTCTTTTGTATAATTAGTGATCAATTTTTATATTCTACTATTCTTCATTTGAAAGTTTACATTGTTGCTTGCTTTTAATTTTGCATTGATTGCAAATGTTATTTCTGGTCTTCCTTGACATATACATGAATATATTTGATAGATGGCACTTTTAACAGCAATGTACCTTTTAGGAACAAACTGTTTAATGTTTTCATTTCAATGAAAGTATGAAACTTCATTTAGATAGGATCAAAGTCATTTTGACTTAGTTTATTGTACAAAAAATACTGAATGTTGATTAACTTACTCTTATCTTCAGCAACTATTCTCTGCCACCCATTGTATATTGAATATAAAATGTGTACAGTTTTATCTGAAGAAATGTCATATATATATATATAAAAATCAAATGTCAAATACGGATAGTGATTTTTTGACAGCTATTTGGCAGAGTAGTGTAGTGAATGTTTGTTCCTTCTACAATGTAAGCTTTTGAAATCCTCCAACTGTGTGTGTGGCCTAAGTACAGGTGGCATTAAATGATTTTTACTTCAGAACACTAAACATTTTTGTATCTTTTTATGAATGATAATGATGACTTCCTTATAAAACCTTGAAAAATCTTTATTGGTTTATGTTGACTGCCCTATACAGGCAGGCTGTTTACCTTATATTATTGCTGTTGTGCAAATGTGTAAAGAATTTTGATATTATGAGAACTTTATGAAAAAATCTCATTGTGAATTATTTAAAATTTTATGTTACAACTTATATTTTTGTTTTGAATATGAATTTGTTGCATTGTCTATGGAGAAGACTCAATATTTTTTATGTTGTTTATATTGTAAGCTATTGATTGCAATGAATTTTAAGGTATATTACCTTCATACACAAGGTACAAAATGGTACTGCTCTGGGCCAATGCATGTATTGAAGCTAATTTGACAGTTGGCTAAGTACATTTCCCTTTTTTGTGTTTGGGTTAATCCTGTTGTCTTTTGAATATGTTTCATCAAGATGTAATGACCATAATTTTTGTGTGTAGAATAGGGTAGAAACTTTTGTACTGCTGCAGCATGGATACCCATTGGGAGAAATTGCTTTATTTGTAAGAAAAGTGAATAAAATTTACTCTGTTAAAGAAATTTTTAAGTTATTGTGCCTGTGTACAACAAAGAGATACTTGACATCATAAAACAGTACTAAAATAGGACACGTGGTGTTGCATGTAGAGTGATCTGTTTTATTGAGTAATTCTCGTAAAAAAATGTGGATTTACAAAAAGAGGCAGTCGTGAATGTACAATAATTTTGTTAGCACTCTCCTGAATATTTATTTTCTTTTTACATGGAGTATTTAATTTTGTTCTTGCCATGTTTATGATAAGTTTCCATCTATAACGGTTGCATGTAACTGCTTTGTTGATTTTTTCATCTAATAATGCATCAATTTTTCATCTGGCAGATATGTAATGAGTAGAGAGGGAATGTGTGACACTAAAAGAATCCAAAATAGGTTGGTAAAAAGGACTAAAAATAAGCAATAAAAAAGGTTTGCATTTATAATTTCCCAATAAGTAATCTCATCCGTAACAAAGGCATACCAACAACTGGATATGAACCTATTACTCAAAGATCACTGTGTTTATACCATTATATAATGGCAACACACAATAGAGATGTGTGTAGTGATTAAGAAATCTGTTGAGTGCACAAAAAAAACACATAGTACTTCTTTAAATTTCCTTCTTTTAAATTCTAAGCTTTTATAACAAAATGATATCTCCAAGTCAAGTGATATTATTGCAGCATTATTAAACAGCTATAATGTTTGAATAAATTTCAGTTGAAACATTTTCATCTTTAAGAATCATACCCGTTTCAAGTCTGGATTATTAGAAATAACTACGCACATTTTCCTTACAGTGTTCAGAGTGGAATTCATGGGCGAGTCTAAATTTTCTTAATGCACGACTCCCAGTTAATTCTTATTGATGCAAATAAGGTTTATTGGAAAAGGCATGAATAGGATTGTTCTTAACCCATCTATTCCCAACTTTCTTTTTTGTAATTTCAAGCTGAGATGTTTTCCTTTTTGTTTTGTTCTGTTTTATATGAATTTGTTCTATATTCACTACTATCTCTACTCATATTAGAAGAGACACCTCAAAAATGGGGCAGTGGGAATAGGAGGGTACAGGACCTCAAGAATAAGGAAAACATTTTCAAGAACAACTGTTTATTTTATTGAACTAAATAATTAAGAATTATGTTTAAGCCTTAATTTAGAAATTATTTAATTGTGATAAATTAGTCATTGTTTTGGCATTGATTATTTGGGAAATTTTAGGCATGCACTGATAGAAAGAAAGTTTTTTACCTTCTCAGGTGGAGCTTCTTGTAGCATGTCCATCACAACAGATACACCCACACCAAAATATGACTTTTCGCTCTCAGTAGAAGCTCCCTGATATAGTTCCGCTTGAACGGGTAGCACAACTGAGAGTATGGTGATCATATTTTGAAACAAACATGTTGGTTTCTCATGCAAGTGTTTTGTGGAATGGCAACCATAATATGGAACCATCTACACACAAGTTTGCATCTTGTGGAAAGAAAGAGAGCCATCTTCCATTGATCGTTGCCCAGAAATGTAAAATTTCAAAAATATATCACTTTTCATTAGATTATTGTTGTTAGATACATGAAAATATCTTAAAAGTTCTTCAAATCCTATTCTTCAATATTCCTCTTGCTACTCCAGGATGATCTATGTCAATTCCAGTATCATAGTCAAGATGGTTCCTAGCATTACTGTAATACACACTAAGCAAAAAAAATACAATAAACGTTTTCATTTCACAATGCAACATCAAATTTATATTTTCCTTTGAAAAGAGTGTATTTCTTGCTCATTTCAACTAAAAAATCCAAAACTTCACTATCAGAAAATAATTCAAAAAGATCAGCAGGAGACCATTCTCTTTGCAGCCAATCTGGTAGTTCCCAAGTACATTCTGGGAGAGGCACTAAGTCCGTTTTCACCCAATTTCAAACTCTAGTCTTCCTTGTACCTATGCTCAATTAGGACATGATTCCTTGTTTATAACATCAATTGTTAATTCTTCAGATGTTAGAATAATTTCATCTATTCCAGAGGAAGTCACTTGCAGCTTTCCTCGGCCTTGTAGCTGGTTTCCAGTAAGATGGTTATTGCCAGCATCTTCTGTCATCTTTGCCACTGACTTCATCACTATGATGGCTTTCAGGAGCAGTTATAAAACTGATGAAATCTGTGAAGTCATTACATTCTAATAATCCTGTTACTATTTCGTTTACGGATAATAAGAAATGAATAATAAGGAAAACTAAAAAATACATTTAAAAAAACTATTTAAACATTTGAATATTATACATAATCATACTGTGCAATATTGGTATTTACTCAAATGTCAAAAATATACTTACTGGATACTTAATATACTTAATGGATATAAAAACCCGTACCCCCTCGTTCCCATTGCCGTTCCGTGTCCCTTATCATGGGACATCAAGATTTTATTGGCATTTGCTGCTAAAATATAAGCTATAATCTATAGTATTTAGAATATGTTTCAAATATAAGTTTCATAAGCAGATCATATATTAAAATACGCAATTAAAATAATATACTAATGATTCACGAAGCGACATGATGCTCAAATGCAGGTATTTCACGGTCTCCCACAACAATCAAAAACATTACAGAATAATTCAATGAACTTATTCACATTCTTTGTTGCTAACACAACACTGTAACATACATAACTTTCCCCCATTCGTTCCAAGAGATAAACTATTAACAGAAAAATACCATTTTGGGGGCAATGGGAATACATGGGTTAAACTGCTGCTTTACTATTGTATTTATTTTATTTTAATAATTTTCACCTGAAGTTTCATTGACCTAAGATTTGGGAATTTGTTAATTCTGACATTTCCCGAAAAGTAAAAAAAAATCATAATAGTTTTTTCCGCAAGTATTATGTCGATTATATATCTCAAAATAATATTTTTGTGAAATAGATAACTAGTCTGTTTTAAATAACTAGAGGAACTACAGAAGGCAAGGACTTTCTTGTACTAGTTAGTTTTCTAATTTCTTTGATCTGAACTAATGTTTTGCTTTTGCTCCTCCTTCTTCCCAGCTGACATCTATTGCCACCTGAAGTACATTAAGTACATTTTACACATTTTCTCAATTTTGCAGACCCCTAATGGTTGAAATGAAACATGACTTTAAGAATATTATACAACGGTAAAACCTCATTCTATGGAAATTTTTATTGAAAAATTTGGAGCTGTTTTTGAGAAAATGTTGCTTAAGAGTTTCTGTAATTGCAAAGTTTAAAGCTCAGTTTGATGGTAAATTTTGGAATTTTTGAGAAACTACATTGGAAATCATTGATCACAAATGCTAGTTATTCAGTTCATTTAGCATTATCCATTCAAAAAATTAAAGAAAAAAATTTTGAACTGTTTTTGAGAAAATATTTGAGCATTTCTCAAAAGGCAGAATTTTGAGGTCATTTTCACAGAAAACTTTCATTTTTTTGAGAAAATTTACGACCTTATTTGATACACATATGCTCATAAATGCAATAATGTATACAAATCATCAGTAATGTAAATATTAACTACGAGACAGCGATGTCAAAAATATTACATTTGTGTAATTTTTGAAAGAAAAGAAAAAAGTTAAATGACGTTTGTCATCTGTTACAGGACATTTAGCACTATACCTATCAAAAGCTGAATTGCCCTTGAAAATAGATTTTAGTAGATCAGAGCGAATACTTTTGTTAACAATTCTTGCAAAAAACGCTAATTTTTTTTTGTATTCAAAATTCAATTAGTATATGGCTTAGGAATGGGATAAGAGAATTTTGAAAATGTGCACAGAATTCACTTTTCTCCATAGCATGTCACACATTTAACTGTTTTTGATGTAAAATAAAAGTTTACAGAAAAAATTTAGAGCAGTTTTTGAGGTATTCTTCTTTTTGATATCTTTTAATATTACGCAAACACCACTAAAATTTTCAACACAAATGTGCATGATCTTAATGAAAGAACCAATTATATATAGAGAACAAATTTTATTAGAATAAAAAACACTGTCTTCAATAATGTTGTAGGAAGATGCCAAAAAAATCAAATGTTTGTAAATTCCAAAATTTCAGAGTTAACAGGGAAAATCAGACCTATGCCACCTTTATAAGTGTATTTCACTCTATTCTTTTCTAGAAATTTAAAGAAAAGAAAACAATCCATTTTCGAGAAAATTTTGAATGTCCCAGGTGCTAGTGTAAAGTATCCCCAAAATTTTAAGAATATTTTTCAAAACCCAGATTTTCGAGCAGGGTGAGATCGACAGGTAAGAAAAATCCTACGCATAGTTTGGGCGCTACAGAACATTTCCTTTTGTGTCCAGATTTTCTATCTGTTCTGCATTTGTTGATGGGCAATATATTTGAAATTAGTATCATTTATTGTTTGTGTGATCGAGTTGTGAACTGCAAACTCGTATAAGTTGACCCTCCAACAATCAAATATTTGCTCTTTTGATTTGGTATGATTTATTTTGGTCAAAAACCAGAAAAAACTCTGTGACATAAGAAAGAAGTATAATCTCTGCAAGTTTTCTTGAGCTGCGGCTATTTCTGTCAGATCTGAAGCTGTTATATTGTTCTTAAATTTTCCCCTGAGTTCCTAGATATTTTAATGAAACCATAGACACTTCTCATGTGACTGTAAGGTATTCTTTCAATTTCTACACTCATTGTGAATTAGTAACTTAGTGTTAGAAAACATTTTGTAGTTTCTCTTGGATGGCGGAATGGAGTATTTTCCGTTCATTATTGTCACAAACAAAAAGTTGTCATCCCAAAATACCTTTAATAAATGTAATTCCATGAGCAATGGCAAACAATGGAAATTAATAACCACCTCACATTCCCTTCTGAGAAGTGTCTTTGCTGTATTTCTTGCCAAACTTTAAAAATGTCGGTTAATAACACAAACGCTTCATATTAATAGTTAATAATAATAATAATAATAATAATAATAATAATAATAATAATGATAATAATGATAGAAAATAATAAAAACAATAATGCATAAAAATTATTTTAATAACCTTATTTTAATCAAATTGTAACACATCTTGTTGAAATTTAATAATATAATACATTATAATAATAAAATAACAATAATAATAATAGTAAATAATAAAAACAATAACAATATATAAAAATTATTTTAATAATCTTCTTTAATCAAATTATTTCACTGATCTTGTTGAAATCTGGGAATTCACATTTTGGTAAGTATTTTCTAAATAGTCATTGTGAGAGAGTAAGATGGAAATAATCCAAATTTACAAGTAATTTTGATATCTTTAAATTATATGAAGCAAATTTCCTCTTTGTGTGAACTCCAAGATGTAAGGAAAGCAACATTTTTTGTTAGTGGAATACAACATTCTTTTAACAAACTAATAAATAAACACTTATTTATAGTTTTTATGTGGCAGTTCTGAGATTTATTTTAAATACATTTTACATTAGGAAAGTTTTTTTTTTATACAATACACTACTCTGAAATTACTAAAAAGATCTGGTTTCAAATTATCCAGAGTACATCATAGGAACATTAAATAAAAAGGACTTTCTCATCCTTTTTAGTTGTTAATTTTCAAAATATAGATTACCAAATCATACATTTAGTTTTAGGGTTCATTTGAGAACCAGGTGCACAATTAAATGCCTTTGCAAAATCTTCAGAATTGGCCAGAGTGCCCAATACGCGAAGTTTGTGAGGGCTGTGAGGATCAGACAAGACCTCTTGCAGAAGAGATTCACTTGTAGTTGACTCGCACCAAACCTGGAAATTGTTCAGTTGCTATTAAAATTTTGCATATTAAAAAAAAGTATTTTTACCAGTAAATTATTAATTTAATTGCAACAACTAATTTTTCCTTTAAATACTTAAAACATGCAAACTAATCTATGGCAGATCCCTCCAACCATCGGAACGGGCCTCCATTCCAGGATTTCTATCTGCAACCACCTTTATTTTAAGTGGATTTTGTTGTTCTGCAGAAAGGTGTGCATGTTTGGGAAATATTGTATTTATGTGGAATTGTACAGAGCAAACATTATACTTCATTTCAAGCAAATTGACTTTGGCTTTCTCATAATCCATGTCTTGTCCTCTGAAGTGTTCTAAAAATTTTTCTGAGCATCTTATAATTAAACATTTTGAAAACTAATTCTGTAAGATGATATAAAACAGATCTTGGTGATTTAAACAGTGACTTATTTAATCTCTCAATTTATTAAGTCCCTGAGTATCTGTATATTAATGAGAAGAATGATTTTTCTGTACATTTCATGAGAGCTGAACAGTGACCAATAAATGGTCTTAAATTGAAGTTCGTACTCCACAAACAAATGTTTTATCTCTAAATACTAATAATTTATTCTGAAAAAGAAATGCAATTTTGAAGTGCCTGGCCTGATCTGTGCTGTACTTTGTGATGAGCAGAGAAAGCTTCCCTTCTACCCCTGCTGGGTTGCGACTCAGATGACATCAGGGTTGGTCCTATGCTGGGGGGGGGTGGGGGGGGGGTGCAGGAGTCAAACTGGAATGGGTTTGTGGGTTGGCTGCTGAGTAGGTAGTCAATTTCCAGAAAATAATTGGGGGAGGGGGGGGATTTTTAGTTTGGAACCCCTTTTAAAAGCTTTGAAATATTTTTTTAATTGTGTGCTTGAAATAAAAAGAGTGCAAATGTATTTACGATGAGAATACTGTGTTTGATGTGGTATGTATGGTAATTATTTTGAATAAATTGAGTAAAATTTTTAGTTTGGGGATGCATGTCCTCCCCTTATTATTACCCTGGATCTGCCACAGGGTAATCATCTGAATTCGCTACTTATATGGAGATGCTCACCATCTAAGCTCCCAGGTAGGACTGTATTCGTCTTTTTGGTAGGTTTCTGAGCGACAAGAATTGTATATAAGTGAACAAAAATAGTTCTTAATTGTACACAGGTTTTTCAGCAAAAATCCTTGATAGATTTAGGTGTTGCCATGGCTCCTCGAATTTCATACTGTCTTTTCATTTTGTTGGATACTTTACCTGAAGCTCTTATACAATTTACTAAAATACTTTTCATAAAGGTTCGTTTCTTTGAAGAGTTCGAAGTTTCAAAAATTAAAACACTTTTTGTTTGAAAGACATGTTAGGATGTATAAACTGTTGAACTACCTGGCGGCTGAATATTTGGCGAGCTGACTGCAGTAACCTATTTTCCCTGTTTAATGACATACTAGCAAATACTTTACAAGATGGGATAATTCACGAAGTTATTTGTAGGTTAGTATATTAAGTGAAGTAACACACTGCAGGCCATCAAAACATGCAAAACAGTTTGCATGTGTAAAATGTTTGCATGGGTTTAGCAAGTATTGGTTTATTAGCTATCAATGTTATTAGAATGTAAGAAAACTTGAATATAAAATTGTAATTACAAGACAAGTTGTTTTGGAGAATTGCAGGAAAGATTACTTACTGTGGCAAAGCCTAAGAAAAATAGCTGCTCTGGTGAAAATTCTTCCATGCCAGGAAGACACATTTCAGGACCATTGTTTTGAATGAATTGCTGGTAAGCTAAAAATGCTTGCCGCAGACCTCCATTATCTGCTATATTTTCTCCTTGAGTTGTAACTCCATTCATCTGTGCAAATTGCATATCTAATATTAATATTTTTAGTTTTTGCTGAAAACACTTCAAAATTGGGAATGACATTCTGAAAATCTTACAGTAACTTCAGTTTTTAAAAGATGATCTAATTCTGGTACTCTGTAATGGTCATATTGATCAATAAAGCATTGTGATTTTCTGAGATATGTTTCAATAGTTGATTCAGACCACCACTGCGCTAAATTACCATATTTATCACTTTGGCGACCTGAAAGGTAAAGAAAATATACGTTACTTGCAGCAGACATGTTTCCAAATATTAATCATATTTGTAGTCTGAATGGAGTGTGTTTTATCTCCACTATTCAAAATAATGTTATATGCCGTTTAAGTATCTGAAAAAAATTTTTGTTTAATTAATTTACTAAAATAGTATTGTACAATTTTTGCGTGTAGTGTGATAATATCATCAAATCCATACCCATGTCATCAAATCCATGAGTTATTTCATGTCCAATAACCACACCAATGCTTCCATAATTGAGAGCCCTGAAATAGAGGTTTGTTATTTTTCAGAATAGTATTCCATTATTTCTTGAGCAAAATTGAAAAGGTACTTACTCTACTCTTCCTTTGTTAAAAAATGGAGATTGCAGAATACCTGCAGGGAAAACTACAAACAAAAATTGTTAATCAATAAAAGAAGTACATCATGATAAAAAAGTTTAATTCTTGCAAAATATTGCTTGTACTTACTAATGGAGTTAGTTTGAGGATTATAATATGCATTTACAACATCTGGACTCGTGTTCCATCTGCAAAATAATACAATCCAAAAAGGACAAATTGATTTTCTTTTTTCAAGATGCTCTGAGCAATTCCAGAAACAATCTACTTACTCAGTGCGGTCTGTGGGTTGGCGTAATTTACTCAAAACTCGATGTACCATTTGAGTTTTGGAAGCGACCACATTGGCAAGGTGGCTTTTTCCTACCTTGGTCTAGAATACGTTATGAGAAAGCATAAATAGCAAGAATGAATTTTACTTGAAAACCATCTTGTTTGTAAAATATTGTCTCATGAACTCACCCCTTTATAATACTGTTCCAATGCAGTTACATTCGCATACCAGTCAGGATATCCAATTAGTTCTGTCATAGCTTCAGCCTTTTCAACTGCTACTTTCTTTGTCTCTTCATCCATCCAATCGATAGCATGGACTTGTGAAATAAATGCTCCACGAATATTTTTAACCATTTCTACAGCCTAAGAATGTTAATTTTAAATTTTATTTTGATTAAATTAATAATTGTTGCAAAGCTACATAATAAATCACTAATAATTATTGTAAAAGTTGATTATAATCAACTTCAAATAAATTGTCATGTTTAAGATTACTCAAGGGCTCATAGTAAATTGAGTGTTTTATTCTTCAGTTTCCCATTTAATGTTGTTGTTTTTTTAAGACATTGTATATTAAGGATTTTTCTAGTTGAGATTTGAATTAAATTGTTAGATAGAAAATTTTAGAAATTATTTATTTTAAGGTAGTTTTAAAAAATCAAAAATTATATTTTTCATAAATTTTTCAATTGTTCAAATGTGCATTTATTTCAATCTGCAAGTTCATTTCCATGAATGTGTTTTCAGTTTCAAAAAATTACTAAAACTTCTTTTATTAATCTACTATTCTTGTTAAAGAATAGCAGACTAATAAAGCAAATAGCAAGTTTCATTTATTTGGCAACAATACATCACTTTAAAAAGAATCTATTGAAATAAAATCGGTCAAACTACGAGGTCAATTTATGATAAAAATACTTCCAAAACATGAAGAAACATTTATCAAAATAGAAAACATTGTAATAAAATTGTACATGTTAATGACAGCAATATATTGATGCAGAATCAAGATTTAGATGATCACATTAGATTATTTAGAAATACTTTTATCTACTTGAATATTACAAGGAGGATATCATAAGAACCAATCCCTACCCAACCCAAAATAAATGTTCATGACAATGAAACGAGGGGATTAGAATCAAAAGGATGCAAGTGAGAAAATGGGACACAAAAACAAAATGGTATTTAGATGATATTATAATTAAGCAGGTCATTCTACTAGGTGGCACTTTACTATACCGAGGCCATTCTCTTGCACTGCAGGGAGGTTGGAGATTGAGATAACATACGTGTGTGTGTGTTTTGGCATAAAATTGCATTGGTAATTTTGGTTTGGCCAGATTCAAGGTTGCTTTATATATAGTAAATCACAATAGAAGTAGACCAGAGTCTCACCATTATCGTGATACCAAGAAACCAAAATGAATCAACCTTGCTGTACAAGTATTTTAACATTAAAATGTGACCGAAATTTGTTTATTCCAGAATCAAGGTCGCCATAAAGAATAAATACAATACAATCAAAACTCAGCACCTTCCAGTGGCATACCTAATGTCAATCCCAGTGTTTTACTACCTGGTTTGCTGAAAACCTTCCCATTACTAGCACAGATAACATTTCGCTTCTAGTTCTTTTTGCCTCTGGTTTTTAAACTCAAGATTTAAGTGTACATGCACTTAACTGTTTTTTGTGTTTTTTTTTCTAATATCCTTTTGTTTATAAGACTCCTACATGTTAAAAGTTAATTTTAAATTTTAATAACAACTGTTAATGAAAATAAAAAAAGAGAACCCTTTTAATCATTCCTATTCCCTTTCAAAGCAAAAAGCATTGAACACTAAAATTTATATTAAAGAAATCCAAGAACAAAAAAGTTTTCGAAATACTTACTGCTTTCTTGGCTTCAAAATCAAAATAATGACTCACATATTTATAACCTACAGCAAAACTAAGAGATCCACTTGTTCGGAAAATACAATCCCTCCATCTGAAATGGAATTACAGTTAAGAAGGCTTCCAAACAGTAAATTTTAAGGAATAAAAAAGTAATTACTACAATGAAAGGTATACTTGCCGTGGTTGATCCTCTTTTGCTCCACTTAATACTTTTTCAAAATCAAATGCTAGTTGCCTCATCTTTGCAGTGGTATCTCTACTGGATGTTTTTACTATTCTCCAGTGCAAATAATTTGCTATAAAGAAATAAAAATAAAATTATTTTGAATATTCTTCAATACATTACTTCATGTTCATGTAATATGTTGAATATTTAGGAGTTCTATTTTTCTAATATAGTAAATTTTCCAATTTACTAACATACCTATTGTTCGTGTAGGTGTACTGTCAAGAAGTTGCAAAAGTTTGATTAAGTAATCAAGTTCCTTTACTACAATCTTCTCATCAGCACCAATCTGAACATTAACATGTCGAAATATTTCTTTTATGAAGTCCAGCCATCGAATCTGCAATTCATTTGTGAAAACCAATATGATAGAAAACTGTTGTAGATCTCTTTTATGTAACTTTATAGAATTTGCTTGAAATCTTATCTTCAGTGAGTCATTAAAACATTATAATTAACATTACTTTTTGAAAGACTAGCTTTCCAAATCTACCTAACAAAAATCTTCGTTCTCTCAAATAAATGATTTGGAAAAGAAAAAAGTTACCCTTGTTTGCGGATTAACGATTTCTGCTGAGTCAGTCCACTGTTGTAATTCTTTTATGGTTAAAACATTGTATGTACGATATGCATTTCTTCTTAATTCATTGGGAGAAGTTAACTGAAACAAGTGCAAAACTGGACCTGAAAATTTCTCACGAATAAGTAATTTTATAGTATGAGAAGAAAAATATTTTTTCAACTACTGCATAGTTTTTGACAGATAGCTGTTACCTTTGCCAATTCTATTTCGAATTCTACAATATCAAATGAATCAACATGGATTCTGGTGGGTGGTATATGTATATTTTTGGCTTTTGCTATTTCATGTGCAGTTTCAACAATCCATTTACGATAAGCTTGTAGTTGGTGACCGTAGACATCTGGTTCCACAAGCATTGATCTTGGTAAAACTAGTGGGGGTTGATCAATCTATAAAATAAATAAATATTAATTTTCTTGGAAAAAGAAAAGTAAAACCAACAAACAACTTATTCTTGTGTTCACACAATACACTAAAATATTTTCCATTAATTATTACTCTTTGTATTTCTATTAAATTGTCATTGAACTTACTGTTATAATACTTCTGCTTGAATTCTTCCGATCCAGATAAACATATGTTAAAATCAGTGGGGTTACAGCTAGGCGCCGTGTCATTACTGCCAACATATCTGACCAGCTGAAAGTTTCTGGCTGCCATTCTGCAGAAGCAATGGGCCATCCCCCAAGTTGATCCAAAATAATATTCAATAAATCGAGACCTTCTTCTTCTACTGTCACTAGGGAAGTATAATTCGATAAAAATATCAGTTAAGAAGTCTGAAAATGTTTGTTTCATTATATTATTCATGAAATTAAAATAATTCTTAAGGAGTGAAAGAAAAATTACCAGTGTCCATACATGCAGAATAAAACCTTTTTGATGCAGCTACAGGGGTAGGATCTGAAGGATTTTCCTTTTCTTCTAGTATGTCTGTAATTTGAAATAATGTTTTTCTTATATATTTACCCATACACTCATTAAAGAAAGTATATTTGTTCCATTCCAAAAACCTTTTAGCTGGTAGTCAAGCTTTTCCATAACCAAGTCAAATTGATTTCGATGAGATTCTGTCGGAGGTACTGGATGTTTCTGCACCCATTTTCCACAAGCAAATTGGTAAAAATCCTCACATGGGTCTACGTCTTTGTTCATACTCTCTAGAAGAGTGCTAGCTATGTTCAGAAGAAAATCACAAATGAAATAAATGGAACCAGAACAACTATATTTTTCTTTTTTAGTACAAGTATTAATTTCATACCTAATGCTAGTTAAATTATTATTATTTTTTAATTTACCTGCTTCTTTGCATTGTTGGGTCTGACAGACATTCTTGTTTTCTTCTCCTGAATAAGATTTTCCTAAAATTGAATTTCTTTTTAAAAAGCATAATTCAGAATATTGTTAATAGCAATAACTTAATTAAATCTACTTATCACCTGTATTAATAGATTTCAGTGCATGACCTTCATACACAGGTATGTTAATGATCAACACCATTATAACAAAGAGAAGTTGAAATGATCTGTTAAACCTGTAAAATTAAAACAAAAGTTCAAACATAATTTATTTAATTTATTCAATTAAAAATTCTTGCATTTGGCTGTATTGATACATCTATGAAGCAAAATATATTGTTATTTTTAAAAGATTGCAAATTTTACAAAATAATATAATAATAAAAATAGTATTATCTGTAAGAAATACCAACATTAACATTCAAAATCGAATGTATTTGTAACATCGCACTTAAAATTAACAAATAATTACGCTTTATGACTTTCAACAGAAGTATTTATTGATGGATGACTGCCTTCATTAAAATAACAAATATATTATATGAAATTTGTCTCACTCATTCACATGTATAGTGTCATTTTCTGCTGTGACTTACCAAATATAATATGATGGCTTCATCCTGGAACAAGAAATGAATACTGCATCCCATTGTGTCCCCCTCTTATAGTCTTCCACAGAATCTCATCCTCCCCCACTTCCTGGCTTCCCCCATAGTCTGCTTCTGGGGGTCAGCATTGCAGGAAGGACCTATGAAAAATGTGTAACTTTGTTCAACTTTATCTTAATAATTTTATATCTTCTTAGTACTACTTCATAATTTGCCTCCTACACTCATTATCCATGATGAAGGTAGAATATGAGAATGTGTAGTAGTTGTAGAGTTGGATTCAATTAAAGTAAGATGCTGGACAGGATGAAAAGATTTGTTTCCTGAAGAGTAGTTCTGTCACCAAAAAATAAGTTCTTGCCAGTAGCAGTAACCATGTTTTAACGTAACAATCATATTGTTGTTTCAACAAGTAGTCACAACAATGATGTTAAGAATAATTTTCCATAGTTTTTGCTAAGCTAATAAATAGAATTAAGTTCTTAATTTTTATCAATTGCAATAGGGAATTGAAAGAGGCTATAATATACTCAAAGTTCAATAAAAAGAATTGTTTTGAAAGTGGAAAATACAAGGCATTCAATTCAAATGGAATTGGATCATGTTTTTAAATATATGAAAAGCAAGTATCATATGTAATAAGAGGAGTGTTTTCTTGGTTGCTGTCTTTTCCTAAATTGAAAGCATTTCATGTTTAATTCTCAAATGAGTACAAACAGGAAAGAGGAAGTTACTGTATCTTGGCCTAGAATGAGTTGATTAGTTATCTTCATTAGGGATGATTAATGTTGAACATGCAAATTCGTATTCACGTCTGCTCGTTAATAATATCATCTTATCAAATAAAGATATTTCATCATAATTGCCACTTGAGTTTCAGGCATTACCAACTTGTTAATTTGTTTGACTTTCCACCATGTCTCTGAAAATATTTTCATTTTTTGTGCTGCAAAATTAAATGTTACTAAAGAGCATTTGGAAATCAGAATATGAGAGTGAAGTATTGCATTTACATCTAAAACTTTCACAAGAATGATTTTTATTCAATTTAGGAAACAGAAAAGCTAACATACTCTAAAACATTGTCAGAAAATTCATAATCAGTTTTTGATTAACAAAAGAAAAAAATGATCTTGAAGCTTTTTGTCAAATTTTATTTGCTTTACCTTAAAATCACTTAAAGCAGTAATATTTACCCTTACAATACATGTATGAAATTCTAATCTCTTTAGTTGAATTATTGAGAAATTCATTAAAATGCTATATCCTTTGAGGTAACTTTTATTTGTTTATGGCAATTTGAAATTCAATGACAGTTTTTCCTAGGTTTAATTTATGACAATTACAATTTTATTTGTTTATGGCAATTTGAAATTCAATGACAGTTTTTCCTAGGTTTAATTTATGACAATTACAATTTTATTTGATACAAATTATTACTGCTTCCTACATTTCATGTAACTATCTGAGTTAGTCATTAAAATCTGTAATATTTGCATTTGGAAGGCATTTGAATCATGTTATACAAAAATATAAATAATATAATCTTTTAAATAAATATATTAGTTTTATAATTAAATAAAACACATCAATAAAATATTCTGATGTTTGCATGTGCTGATTTTAAATGCAGTTTAAACTCTCTCAATCTTTATGTACAGAAAAATTTCTATAATGTAGATAGTATTGAGGTCTACCTTTACCTTATAACCCATACACACAATGAAAACTACCAAAAACAGTATGTACTCTGCCCCTAAAGTTTAATTATAGAAAGTTTACACTAAATTTGTATTGAATTTTCCTAAAATACATTACGTTCAATATTTTGTTTTAATGAAATAAAATATTTCATCTTTCAGATGTGTGCTAGAATAATGTACAGGAAAAGGATGATGTGGGTGGCAAAGCATATGGCATCTCCCCTCCTCCAAAAAAAAAAAATTGTTTAACTATACCCCATGACCTTCGGAGCTTATGAAAACTTGATTTGCAAGGCCCACCTTGTAACATTAGAATATATATATATATATATCTTCTAGTGTTATACCATCATTCGTCATTTACTTACTTTGAAGAAAACATATTTCTATGGTATTAATTTCTAATGACCATTGCTTTCTTACAAAATAGTGGTCACAATTTTAATGTTTTTAGAGTTATACTCTGAAAAGTAACTTATTTTACTTAAATTATAATTTACAGAGAAAAATAACTTCTCTGACTTATGTAGTTCAGGGCTAGTATTAAGTATCTAAAAGATGCTTTTTAAGGTCTACTGTCCTTTTACTTGAAATAAACTGTTTTAAACTTGATGGTGTACAGCAGGTCGGCAAAAAAGCTAACAAACCAAAAACTGTGTAATGGCTTTAGTTGCAAAATGTGAAATTTGATGTAGCAGAACCTTCTGCACATCTTAGTGGCATCACTGTATGCTCACAGTAATGTAACTACAGTAAAATAATTTTTCAGTCTTTGATCACAAACAATTAACTCTTTTGGAATATCACATATAACCACATTTAGAGGACCAATCTAACAATTTAGATAAAACTGAACCTAGTATCTACACTCCACTTGTCATTCACTGGAAACACATTAATTTCTGTAGTTGAAGTATTAACATATTTATTAGATGAATGTCATTGCCATTTAGAGTTTTGTCTTAAAACTGTAATAACAAATCATCAATGACAACCTAATTTGAATTTAATTGGACTGGAAAGGAATAAAAAATTAAAGCAAGCAAATTAATTGATTTGATAATTTATTCTTAAATACAGAACAACAAAATTATCATTGCTCTTTGCACATTTACTGTGTTTGTTATTCTCCATTTAAGTTCTATACTTGTTTTTAAAATTTTGAATATGGAATTTACATTTTTTGGATTCAATATTTCATATTTATAATATGGGCTTCCATTCATTCATACCCAAATAAAATTAATTCCAGGTTAAGAAAGAAGAAAGGATTAGGCACAGAGAAGCATTTAAGGAAGTGACATGAAGTTATGAAATCCTGAATGCCAAATCATAAGATTAAAGTCAACAGAAAGATATCTCTATCATAAGTAAATTGGTTGAAAGAGTATTTTACACATTAGGAGACGCATGGAAAAATTATAGAAGGTAAGATAAATATTTTCACATCTGTACACTTTTACACAACTTCAGTACAGTTTATTAATAATTTAGTACTTAGGACAACATTATATAATTGGAGTGCACAAATAACTGAACAGCATGTAATTGTATATTACTTCCATAACAGAAATGCTTTGAATGGCAATTAGCAAATCAGGGCTTATGTAGGATCTTAATCATGAGCCAATTGACATGTACATTACGAATTTCATGTTTTAACCAAATCCTCATTAAGGTATTCACCATGTTAGCAAGATAATGCACCACCAACTCTGAAGGGCAGTTCATTAGCAGCAAGATCTGAAGTTTTAAAATGGTAAAATATGGGATACTATTTTAAATGCAAAAAGCACAAAACTGCTTCTTTAGTATCTTTCCCTAACACTGAATCATTAATATCTACCAACTATTTAATTTTTGAACTTGGATTCATCCACGTTGCGACAGTTGATAAAAACTGAAGACAAATCTGCCTTTATATCATATTGGTGTTTTTTGTTGTTGCAAGCATTAAGGAACATATTCTTCAAAAATGTTTCCCTGTACAAAAATGAAGTTGCTATTCAAATCTGTCATTTCTGTAACACTACATAGTGGTATCCCATTGGCCCCTTGCATTAATGTGCAGTAAAACCTGCATTTAACAAAACAGAAAACAATTTTGGGTTAGAAACAATAGTGTAAATAACTTAATTAAGAAGGAATTCTTTATCCTGATTTCTTGGAAGCTCATACTTGAAAATAATCTCTGATGTATGGAAAAGTAATTCCATTACTTCTATTTCTGAAATTCTAAAACAAAAATGGATTGGAAGTTGAAACCTTTCTTTGAGGGAAGTTTATCAAGCATTTATGGTAGAATACATCATGAATCGGACAGACTGACTGCTGGAGGGCAAGCATAATTGATGCGTGTACTGGATCGCTTTGTATTTTACAGAAAAAAAAGGAAGACAATTTAAAAGTGCAAGAACTGCTACTTTGTGAACATTTTCACTGCAAGTTTTCCATGGGCTGCATTTTTGTGCTGACAAGCACCAATACTATACAGTACAATTTAAATAAAACCCTTACATTCATTGTTGTACTGTACCTTTGTGGGGAGAAAAAAAAACTGTTAATGTTAAAAAAAGCTTAATATCTGATAAAACTGATCCACTTCAAAAGGATTGGGAGAGGATAGAGGAATTAGGAATCAAAAATGTGTAAGTTTGAGAAAATAATATTAAACCACCATCACAGATTTCTTTCCATGTTCCTTGCTATTGCCACAACATTAGTTTTACATTGGGAAATTAAGTCTTCTAATCAAGAATAAAAACTTAAAATAAAGAAAAACACCAAAAGATAAAGTTTTATGCAGGTTTTACTGTTTTTGTAAAAATGATGTTAATTTCTCTAACTGCTTAAAAGATATGTGCTTTAACATTTTCCTGAAAAATAAAAGATCTGGTAAAACAAAATATATTATAAGATAGAAAAATATAATTTCCATGCTTGAGATAAACAGTGCTGAGAGCAAAGACATGAAAAGGTTTTTTCATGCCTGCTCATCAAAGGAAGAAATCAGTCACTTTTCCTTGTGACTAGAGACTGTGTAGAAATAAACTGAAGTATTACACACACATTTGTCTGAAAATTGTGAACCAATGATCTATTGAAGTTTTGGTGATTGGTACTACAGGACATCAATTTTAGATCATCCATTACGATAATGGTTCATTTTTGAGAAGGGATATGTGTATTAATGTTAAACTGCACACATTATTTTAAATTACTTTTCCTACAAATTTTGTAACAAGTAATACAAGAAAAGAAACATTTACAATATTAATTATAGTATACAGGAACATTACATATGATCAACTTACAAGTTTTTAATTCTACTAACAAAATAAGACGCCCACAGTAACATTCAACTCGCACTCTTTGTAAACTAGAAATAGAAAAGCAGCAGTATACACACCAATAAAATAAGAGCATTCGTAGTGTCAATATTTACAATGATGTTTGTGATTTTGCATTATTGTCAAACCATTCTTATTGTTATTAACTATTGTAAGTACACACTGGTAAATAATATAGTTTGTCTGATTGATAAATCTGAGATTTTGAATTCAGTTTAATCAAAAACATGGAAAATTACTTAATTTTTGGAGAAGATTAATCTTTTACTTTTAAAGCACCAATACAATTATTCTAAACAAATTAAATACATTTTTAGCTATGTGTTGACCTAACACCTGCCAACCAGGCTGGTATCTAAAAGAGTTTTTAAATCAACCTAATCTAAGCATCGTTGTGCAAGCAAAGGCAACCTCATAAAAACTTCAAGAGAATTGTCACTGATGGTCATCTCTGGATTAGGCAACATGGGCAAGAAAAAAAAAAAGTAAAATATGAAAACTGAAATATTTTGTATACGTATACTTAATCAAATATGCAACTTATTTCCAATACAAAACATCACAAATCAAACTTTTAACATACGAAATGTTCACTTTGAAAAAATTTTTACAAGTGCAGGCAAATATTCCAATGTAGCATTATTACATTTACTATGACTATTGTAATACAAAACATATCTATTTCGAATGCAATACAGCCTGTATTGACCACATTTTAATACAAGATAAAACTCTGAGACTCTCACATCTATGAATTGTCCCAACGACTCTTCTTTACTCTTTTCGGGGCCTCATTTTGTGAATGGCTTTGGGGAGGAGGAGGTGGAGGAAGAAAAGGGGGTGGAGGTGATGGGGGGTCATCTGGTATAGTTGGCTGAGCTCGAGTTTGTTCCCATGTATGATCAGATGAGGCTGTGAACTAAAAAATTAACAATGTTACACAAACATCTGCTAGTTAATCTCATTTCATTCCAGATAAATGTCAAATTGAAAATTTACCTGGCTCTGGTATTGACTACGAAATGCTGCTTTCATAGCTGACAACCTGTCAGAACCTGGGCCCGTTCTTGGTGTCTTAGCAAGCACTTCAGTAACTCCACTACTTCCTGAATTCTGAAAATACATGCAAATAATATTACTATAATTATATGTGATGTTTAAGGAACAGATTTTTAGGTAAGTTAATATTTTATATTCTATTTTGCAACAATTTTAATCTAAAATACATTTTCGAACTTTGGGAAGTAAATGTTTTTGGGTTTTGATTTAAAAAACTATATACCGTAAAACTTGTTCAACATGGAACAAGCATAATATGGAAATCTGATGTGAAAGTAAACTGAGGTCCTGGTAAATGAATATTCTACAGTATTAGATTGTATAACGTGGAATAACTTATGCGGAAAAAATATTGGTCCCTCGAGATTCTACATTGAGCAACTTTGTATTTTCAAAGATTCTTTGGTTTTACTCTTTTTCTCTGAGGTCAATGTTCATTCAATAATTTAATTTATGGAATCTTGTGGCTCTCATACAAGTGACTTATCAGAACATTTGTCTATGAGAGCATATTGCAGGTTACAGCTTAAGGTGTTCACCTATAAACCTGTAGTAATGGGACAACAATATCTAATAACACATGTATGGGTGTATGTATATATGTATAGCACCACAAACCTGATTTTCAGATGATCCCAAGCCTGGTCTTTCCCGATAACCAAGTCCACGGCCACCAACATTAACTTTCTTTCCTTTCCCACTTTTGAAACGTGACTTTCTGAACCAAGAACTCTGAAAAATAATATTAATTATATTTCATTTTCTAATTAATACATGTTAGACTTATTCATTTTGATATTAAAATGAAACACACCTGCATTGCTAAGTCTAAGAGATCTTGAGGTACATCCTGATTGGCACCTTCTAAATTGCGCACTAAATGTCCAGCAAATTCTTTGTCTTTTTCAGTCACTAAAGTGTAGGCAAAACCTTTTTCTCCAGCACGTCCTTGAAGAAAATTCCAACAATTAATTAGTGATAGCCATTACAATGC
This sequence comes from Teleogryllus occipitalis, assembly GCA_011170035.1. Lineage (NCBI taxonomy): Eukaryota > Metazoa > Arthropoda > Insecta > Orthoptera > Gryllidae > Teleogryllus > Teleogryllus occipitalis. The sequence continues at coordinate 63,459 of BLKR01003478.1, read as the reverse complement.
AAAGTATTAAAAATGCATTTAGCACAATGTAAAATAAACATGCAATTGTTACTAACAGCAATACATGTCCATTACCTGTTCGCCCAATTCTATGAGTATGTGTGTCAATATCTCTTGCAATATCAAAGTTGATTACAGTTCGAATATGAGGAATATCGAGACCTCTCGCAGCAACATCTGTTGCAACAAGTATATCTACTTCTTTCTTTTTGAATTGTGTAATAACTTTGTTTCTTTCAACTTGATCCATATCTCCATGTAAAAGCAATACTTCTATTTCCTTTAACTTTAAATTGTTGGCCAATTCCTCTGCATTTGCCTGAGAGGTAGAACATTAATGAAAATAATGCCTTGAAATAATGCATGTATCAGATTTAAAAAGAATCAGAAAGGGGAAAGCAACTACATGAATCTCCAGAAGTGACATTACCATAATTTCTGAAAACATGCAAGATGCTGAAAGTCTAAAAACAAATTCAATTTTATTTACAGCAAGCATGTTTACCTTTTTTGTGACAAAAATAAGCACACTTCCTGCTGAAGTGAACTCTACTAAATGCTTCAACAACCAATTCCATTTCGCTCCACCAAGCGAGACCAGTTTAACAACTTGAGTGACATCTGTATTAGCTTCACCAACATCACCCTGGAGAAAAATAATAGTTTTCAGAAATGCAAATCATATGCTTGTGATGAAGAGAAATAATACACATTATTTTCAACTCACTTGAACAATTCTAATAGGATCAGTAAGAACATCTCTTGCAAGCTTCTCTACTTTTTTCTTAAATGTAGCACTGAATAATAAAGTTTGTCTATCTGGACGAACATGATTGCAAATGGATCGCACTTGTGGTTCAAATCCCATGTCAAACATTCTATCAGCCTCATCAAGAACAAGAAAAGTCACTCGCTCCAAATTTGTGGCTTTCATTTTAACTAAATCAATCATACGGCCTGGTGTGGCGACTACAATTTCTGCTCCACCCTCAAGGGCTTTTGATTGTTCCCACTTAGATCCACCACCATAGCAACACACCACCTGAATATTATACACTTTACCAAACTTCTTAGCTTCAACGTATATCTGTTGTGACAGTTCTCTTGTTGGAGCAAGAATCAATCCTATAGGTCCATCTCCTGGTTTCAGTTCTTTCTGATCCATAATATGTACCAACATAGGCCAAATGAAGGCAGCAGTTTTACCACTGCCAGTTTTTGCAATACCTATTATATCTCGACCATTCAATGCTGCAGGAATAGCTTGGGCTTGAATTGGTGTCGGTTGTGTGTACTCAGATTTACGAATAGCTTTCATCAAGCCTTCATCAAAACCAAAATGAGCAAAACTACTCACAGGATGAGGTGGTTGTGGCCCTGAAACTTTAATACCAAGTTTCTGTCGTAATTCATCCACCTGTTGATTTGAGAGACTAGCAATATCATCATGAACATTGTAAAAATTTTTCTCAAAATCACAGTAATCTATTTCGGAATGATCTACTGGAGGAAGAGGGTCAATTTCTTTAATTTTTTTGGGTGCAATAGGATTTCCATCCTCATCATATTCTATTTCTTGGTCAGATTCATCATTTTGCACTCCTGCTAAAGGATTTTCTTCCATATACCTATAATAGGATTCCTCATTGTCTTCTTCCTCTATATCATCTCTAATTCCTTTTTTCTTATCCTCTTTCTCCACCGGTTTTGTGGAATCGGTACGCACTTGCTGTTCAATTCCTGCCATGTATGCATCAAGAGGATCTTCTTCCGAATCTGAACTTTCTTCTTTTGGCTCTTGGTAAGAAGGACTGCCTGGGGCCGGTATATACTCCAAAGTTGATGTTGGTGTGCTAACTTCATCATCTTCATCAAAATATCTGTACATGAAATCATTGGGTTGGCAAGGCACAGGGATAAATACTTGAAAAAAACATAGAACTCTGTCATAACATAAATACAAAGATGTGAATTAATTATACACTTACTCTTCTTCAGTTTTTGATCTTTTCCTCGGCAGTCCGTAGCTTGCTGCCAGAGCATTTTGGCTAATAGCAGACATAGTGGAGTATCCATGTTTACTAATAGCACTTGAAGGTGGTGGAGGCAACTGGTTCTCGCGGTCTCGTTTTAGCTGAAATCCTGAGAAACCGAAACCTCTAGGCCGCCCATCACCTCCTCTATGGAAACTCATGTTCAAACACAGAATCTAAGACACACAGAGGAAAAATAATAAAACCACTGACATTATCTAATTTTATCGTGAGCGACAAAAAGTACATGCCTGTCATGCAAATTACTTTAACCATGTATTTATTTATTATTACACATACACGTATTTAAACCAAATATCACGAAAACGTCTTCAATCATTAACGTCGCACGTATTCACAGCGCATGTAAAAACAAAATTACAGCAACGAAATCAAATCTTATCCTGACTTCCACAGAATGTTTATGTAGTTTATTTTTTTACTCCGTAGGTAGCAGCACATGGTAAAGACTTTGCACTGCATCGAGAGGGAAATTTAACTGTAGTTTGAATGGAGCGAAGTGCAAATAATATTTAGGCATGTTTTCCATTTAGAGATCCGAAAACATTTTTAAACGCAATCTTATTTTCCAATTTAACAAAATCCTAGTGATGAAATCGTACACCTTAACTAACATCCCCAACTCATCTGTGTTACAGTACGAGATAATATTTCCATTGGAACTACAATTTTAATTAAGAAAGAACTTCTAAGAGTGGGCGTGAATGTGCGTAATTTTAATTAATTTGTAGAAGGAAAGCAAGTAGTACGTGTGAGGGCTGACATTTCTTCAGTAGGTAATGCCGAGTGTATTCCCAACAGATGTATACAAATTCAGGGATGTAGAATGAAGATGGGAAAACTATTAAACTGTTCAGTACAATTTTTAGAAACACAGCTTCCTTTCATAGATATACTTTCTCACCTTTTCCTTGAAGAGCAAGAGCATTGTGTTAATGTAATATTTGTTTTTAATGTGGAAAAATGAAAAAATCTAAGATGCATGTTTCGAACTGATGCCCCAGCGATTCCAGCGAGGGAAGGAATCGATCGCGTACAGCTGTGGAAACCGTCGCCAAGGGGAACGCGCGACGCCTGCGCGGCGGGGAACAGTCGGTGGAGGGGACCTGACCGTGGCAGTCTACTCCCACGCTTCGTGGCCGCTGGAACCCCGGCTGCCGACTGGGCGACGCCTTCGCGCATTTTATTTCGGCTCTAAATCGGTGAGTAACATCGGCATCTGAAGAGAATTTGGTTTATTTCATAGTAGCATACCAGACATTATATTCACACAAGGCTTGTTTCTTAAATATGCATTAAATCAACGAAACATATTGCACTCGCCTTAAATCTATTTGTGACTTGACGTTGAAAATATCCAATAGGAGCTGCCCGGAAGTTCAATTGTTGTGTAATTAACTGACAGCTGCATGGTTGGGGTTGAAACCTTCAAGGGGTACGAGGATTTTTCTACTTCGAGGGGGCTCCGGAACTTTTTCTGACCGCTGCTGTTCTCTGAGTATGAAAAGCTTTCGGGGTTAAGAGTCGAGTGTAATCTGTGGAAAATGTATTATTGATTAACAGGAACAACTTGGTTTACTTTTTCTTTCAAATAAGATAAAGGATATCATAACAATGAAAAGCATTATTTTGTGTACAAATAATATCATTCAGTGTGTCGTATGATTCGCGCCAATCGTATGGAAACATTGAGTTTAAAAATTATATTTCTAACAGAAGAACAAATTTATTTAAAGTATACTTCAAATACTTTTTTGCACAATCTGTTAAAACGTATGCTTTTTAAATTTATCTGTACATTTTCGTAATAAGTAAAATAAGAAAACAAATTTAATTTTTTCTACAAACTTAACTTTACGATTTTTAAATTTATCTGAAAATTTTCATAATAAGTAATATAAGAAAACAAATTAGATTTTATTTTTAAGTGACAATTTTTTAATTTTTTTACGTTTTATCTTATGTTTTCTAATGAAAACGTTGTTAAAATACCTGACATTGGAATTTGATATTTAAACGTTATTAAAGTAGCATAAAAATGTTGAGTGATAATTACCATATTTACATTTGGTTAAGTAGAAAAGTGTTTGCTTTGCAAATTAATAATTATATTTTTTTGGAGGCAATTTCTGGAGCCGATTTACTGCGCAAGGTCAAAATGAATATGGCAACAATGAAACGAAAACATCAAATTTTAGAATGCTTGTTAGAGGTTTGCTCGCGCCAATGTTTCAGGTTGACACTGCATTTATTTGCTTAATGAAAACGATAGCAATGACGACGACAATGACGGCAACAAAAAAAATTAAGAAATATAAAAAAGAATAGCAGCTTCAAGTCAAACAGACATTTTTGATTTTTGAACATTTCTTTTTTAAAAGGATACTAAATATATAAATGACATTGGGACCTACTAGTTTCGTAAATCATGCTATGTGAATTTTCTTCTCGCTAGCGTCAATCTACTTTCAGCACTCTAACAAGTGTGAGGCAGCAGCGCTCTTAACAATATATTGAGGAAATGGTTTCGAAGTATCTAAGATTTGATCACTCTTCTAAACACTATCCACTTTGTATATTTCCTTAATACAAAGGAAAGAACGTGTGTTGGTGGACTGCGCTACAGAAAGAATCCATATGGAGGAGTGAGTTCGGAATGCACATGCAGTCAAATTGTCACCCAGATGTTTGAGTTTTCTCTGATATTAATTAAAAATCGTCTGATATGAACATTAGAAAATAATCTGCATCGAACGATATTTTCGAATTTCCAATATATTATTAATATTTACTATTTTATCATTCTAGGCCAAAGTCATGACAAAGAACAGAAAAAAAGGATCAGAGTTTTGCATGCCGTCATTAATGACAGAGTGTTTAAAATTACGATGGATATAGTGAAAATGTTAGTTTTGACTGTAATTTTGAAGTTCGTTTTATCTGTCGTTTCCAGCAGTGTAGTTCTGAAGACGCACCTCTAGTTTCTGGTAACTATTGGATTTTCCCTGGACTATTCTCACTCGATTCCGGCTATTCATTCTTCTATATACTTTCTTTACTCTTGATTGTAATAGTGTTATTGTTTTGTTTTTGCTTTCAGATCATCTTCAGGGTCATAGTATCTTACAAATCTGTTGAATACGGGGTTCATTTTTACTAATATTCAAGTATATTTTTTTTTGTGTTTATTATTTTCGAATAAAGACTCCCCTTCAGTTGCGAGTTTGATCATCTTCTTACAAAGGTTCTTTCAATCTATGTCATATCTAAAACGAAAGAGGTTATGTCTATTCTATTATCATGATTACATTGTACTGGTATCAAAGTAGCGCTTAAAAAGCACTCAATTGTTAAATTAATTAATCAAATCGTAGTTAGATGGTGTATTTCTTTTCTGAGTAAAACTCACATGGTATTTTCGGAGATTCAGACAATTTTTAAAAGATTTAGATCTTTTCAAACATGATATTAAAATTAAGTAATTATCCTACAAACAATAGTTAAGACATTATTCAAAGTTGATGGCTTCAGGAGATTCTAGAAAATCAAGCTGGAAGTGGGACCCAAATAGAAATAATATGGATCCCCTGGCACAACGAAATCATTGGCAATGAGAAAGCTGATGCAGCCGCTAAACTAGCCACATCATTTACATACACCAACAACCAAATTCAAGGCACTTTCCAAGACTTCAAAAAGTTTGTAAAAGACTCCTGCCTCAGTTATTGGGACTCTTAACTGGAAGTTGAATGTTTCCAAACTCCATTTAGTCAGACAATCCATCCTTGACCCAGTTCTTGCCTAAAAACACTTTAAGAGGACAGAACAGGTTGTAATTACAAGACTAAGGATGTCATTTCAATCTACATTTCTGCCATTTATTGAAGAGGTCAGATCCAGAACCCTGTCCAAAGTGTGGTGCAGCAGTCTCCCCCTCCCACATCATTCTTGAATGCTCTGATACAGATAATATAAGAAAATTTCTGAAAATGGAAGGAACCCCAAAATCACTGCTTAGCTCCATAGACAGGTGTACCAAAGTAATAAAACTATTGGAAATTACAAAACTTATAAACCTTATACAATTATGAATATTGTAATACCTTAGTTGGATAAACATAACATGTTGTGAAACTGTATTTAGATTGACATAATTATTTTGGGTAAAATTGTTATTATTATGTTTTTCCATACTATTGTAGAATGATAAGGGTTGCTGATTACCTAGATGTTATCAAGCGACCTTCAATAAATAAATTTAAAAAGTTGATGGATAAGTCTATTTTAAATTTTGTTATGACGAAGCGAACCCGTTTACGACGGGCGCAAAATGACATTTTCGTATCACCGATCTCTGAATAGAGAACGCAGAAGGCATGTAAAATTATACGGGGGCAGGGCATCAAAAGAAATAATTCAAATACTAGTATCCCCGTGGTATTTGAGTTTAAGTTAATGGAAAATAATGTTAATTTAGAGATAAATACAAATTAATTAGTACTAAGTAGTCAACTTTTAATTGTAAGTGTAATTGTTTGTAATATTTTTGTAATTATCCAAATTCTAATTCTATTTGTATTCATGTTTGCCAACGAACATTAGCTCAAAGCGAACATCTATTTCTACAAACTTTTGAAGCAGATTAACATGTTTTTGTTCAACCATGTTTGATAACAATATACTAACAATCTCTAATACTAGGTATCTTCTAATTAGCGAAGGATCAAGAGTCCGAAGGAGTGAAATATGATATTCTAGACTTTTCAGGTAATGACAAAATATTATTTCCTCGCAATACTCAATGGCGACTTTAGGAAAGTAATCTTCTCTAGATTCTGCGTTATTTCCTAGTACTTTATTAATTTTTTGTCATGAAATGGAGTTAAATTATAATATTTCTAATTTTTCATTCACTTCTAGCATTATTTTCTCGAAACTTGCTTTGAGCGAGGGTTCTGGATCGTTTCTGAAACAATTTACACAGCCTAAATAACTTGTAGTTTGTTGTCAACTTTGCAATGATTAATTCAAAAGGTCCAACACGCTAGTTATTTTATAACTATTATTATTTTTACTTTTTATAACTATTATTATTTTTAACAATAGACCCAATAGAATTAAACCACTTTTAAAGTAGGCCAGCAGTTCAGAAGCACTTGAAAGTCTTTTCGGTCTCAAGAAATAGTGTTATGTTTATTGTAATGTTTTTTATGCAATATATTGAATTTGGTCCCCTCTGTATAATCATATTATAGGGCAAAGCTATTTTATTTTACTGATATTGCCTATTTGACCTTCTGATTTATATTGAACACCAGAAATAAGCCTTCCTTGCGTTTTTATGTGTCTGAAAGAAAAAACCTAAATCATGAGTACACGGCATTTAATTTTTCGATATTGCAGAAATTTCACTACATTTACTTATCACTAAATTAACACAATGTGCGCTACAATGTTAAAAATAATGCTAATGGCTGCCTGGTGTAAATTAGGTACAGATTGTACTTAATTAGTGCAGATCCTGTTCATATTGGTGTGCTATCATACGACAGTCCCGAAACAGATTTACGGATATATTTAACCTAGTTAATACGTTATTAGTAAAACATTAAATTAGAAGAAAACTACTAGATGCACTTGAAAATAATAAAGCCATGGGGGGGGGGGATGTCTTGCTCCCTCGCCAGAGATTCCCGTGCTGGTGACAGCTCCGGAGCGAACTGCATTCCTGTAAGTTATGTCGATTCGTTTGAATTGCCCCCTAAAGCCTTAATAGACGAATATTTGAGATTCCAAAAAGGCAATTCTGGTAGGTGCAAAATGAAGTGCTAGAAATGTGGATACTTAGATTTTTATTAGTTCAAATATCACATGAAAATGTAAGAAAGATAAAACCTTAATAACAAATTCTGTGATTAAATTTTTAAGTTATCTTCATACTTTCATTCATTGCAACTATCGGAACTCTAGTTTCAATTTGTTAAAGAATATACGAGATAATTTAGAGTATTGGAAGTGACAGATCGGAAAACACTCGGTTGCCGATATATTGTTTACAATAGTCGTTAAATATTTACCGTCCCAAATTTAAAAAAATGATTTCATCGAACATATTTAAAAAATATTATACATATTTTATGAAAATATTAAAAAGTGTCTAGTGTCAATTTATTGATAAATTCATCTTAAACAATTTACATTCCCTCTTTTTAGAAAAAAAATTTCTTGGTTATGCGAACGATAAGCAAATTGAGGGTCGTTTTACGCATTACCTTACAGGTTGAACAGCGGTTGTAGCTTTATCATGTGGCAAACATTGCCTTATGGACGGGGGATAGGGTCAGATATTGCAAGCTCAGATCATTGCTCTGGCGTAAAGCGCTTTCATTTTTACCAAACTTTTTCAGAAACGTTCTACTTTAACCCCATGACGTAAGTAACCTAACAAAGCTGTTACAACCATACGATATACTTTGTGATTAGCTCCGAAGTATAATCATCGTTAATCATTAATTGACGGGTGATAATTTTCTTGGTTGAAAAAAAGACTTTTTTTGCACATCTTCAAGGAATGAAACACTACAAGTTGTAGGCTGTAATTATTGGGAGGCTTTCTCGGATTAGACAAAGCTTTATTTATCTTTATGTTTTCATCTTTAATCTCCATATCCCACCAGCGGTGTATTAAATCGCATAATCTGAAATTTTCTTCGGTGTTTAATCAATTGTCAAGACGTTTGATAAACACAATATACTTTTGTCTTTGTGTAGGTTCCCCTCCCAAGCTTTGTATAGCATCCTCACCGCCACGGGAGACTGCAGTTCCTAAATTCCACGCCCTAATTCGACTCTGGCCATTTGCTAGGATACGATTTATTTATTTTTATTTATTTATTTTACGTCAAAAAACAGTTAAAACTGCGTATGACGTGCTAAAAAGTGACTTGTGTGCACATTTTAAAAATTATGTGATCCCTACACTAAGTCATATACTACTTAAATTAAAAAAAAACACCCCCCCCACATAATAAAATCTATTTTCAAGGATAAATAAGCAATAAATTTTGGCTCTTATCCATATTGCCCTTCGGAATAATACTTCCTGCCGCGACAACATGGAAACGATAATTTGAATAATTGTATTTCCCACTGAATTCTAGAAGACGTGCACAGAAAATGAAGTTACATTTATGTCCAGAAGCAAAACAAGGGGCCATCTCAGCATTTGCTCAATGGATCAGGGAAACTGGACGAAAAATCTGCTCGAGATGGGGGTCATTGACCCGGAGGCTGTAGTACAATAATTTTTACTTGTTGTTTATACACATTTATACAGTCCAAATGGTAAATAATGCATTATGTATCATTGTTAAAATTAATGTTACTTTTCTTGTGATGCTCAGTATAGTCTCTAATTGTATAGAAACAGTTATGCAGCAGAATTGCAGATTTCACTTGGGATTTAAACTGTTCTATCGAATTTAATCGTTTAATGTCATCTGGAAAATATAATAATAATTAATAACGATAATATTCATGTTTCTCAGAATATTTGCTATAAACTTCTAGGCCAGGGGTGTCCAACTTGCAAGGCCTCACGGGCCACAACAGTTCATTTAATATGGATGCGGGCCGTATTTTTAAACTTACGTGTGACCTCGTATTGTTGATTTTGGCAGATTGCCCGTCTGCTCCGAAACGGGGGAGGGAGAAATGGAACCATGTGTAAAACCAGGTCATATCATTACGCAGTGAAACACATTGGGATGATTTCGAATTTCTAAATTTACTAGAAAAAATCTTTAGATCTAAACTTAACCTATTTTTACATTAAGGGGTTGTTGACTTCGATAGGGCGCATGCGCCATGCATGCAATGTTTTCGCCCGACATGAAGGCAAGGGACTTCCACACCGGGAGCGGTAGCTCAGTGCATCAACTGATGTCACTGCAGCGCCTCTGACCGGGAAGTCCTAGGTTCCAGTCCTGACGGCGGCAGGATTTTCGACGCTAGCTTTTCAGCGAAGTCGAATTCAGTCGTTGTCTGGAGGAGAATTCTAGCGGCCGCCTGCTCTGATCGGTAGTTTTCCGTGGTTTCTCCAATCAACACCAGGTGAATGCAGGAGCAGTACCCTACCAAACGGGCCGCGGACCGCGCGCGATCTTTCCTTCCTTTTCATTGTCCTATTCTCTCCTCTTACACACACACTTACACTAACATGCACTACACTACCACATATCCCGGGAGACCGGTCGGGAACTTAGAGCTTGTCCCGGCTGGTCAGTGCACCGCTGGTGGAAGAGTCCTGGTTAGGGGGAAATCCCACTAGCCGACGGGAGGTCGGCGCCGGATCTCGCCATCCAGCGGGGGAAGATCACCGCCATCGCCCGAGGAAAAACATGCACTACACTTACGGGACTAATGGCAAAGCAGTTAACGCGCCCGGAAACACGAAAAATCAATCAATCAATCAAGGGACTTCCACGTTAGGCTAATAACGCTTCGCGGGCCTCAATAAATGGCATCGCGGGCCGCAAGCGGCTCATGGGCTGCCATTTGGACCACCCTGTCCTCGGGCATGTAGGAGATTCAAGATGATAACTTTCTGCCAGAGATCATGTAATATGATATAAAAAAATCTTAGCGGAGGGCTAGGGGAAGATCTAAGCTCCCGACTGGCTTTCCGATAAGTGTAATAGAGTAGTGCATGTAAGTGTGTGTGTGTGTGTGTGTAGATAAAGGGAGAGTGGAGGGATATGTATGAGGATGGAAAGATCGCGCGCGGTCCGTGGACCGTTTGTTAGGGGACTACTCAAGCTTTCACTGATCGCAGAAACCATGGACAAGTACAGATGAGAACAGCCGACTGCTAGACTTCTCATCCAGACAGCGACCGAATTCGATCTGCCTCTAAAGAACCGAAATATCATTGAAGGGACTCGAACTCTGAGACCTCCTGGTCAGAGGCTTTGGTTGCCATCGGTTGCTGTGACTGAGCCATTTCAGTCGGGCCCTGATTGGTAGGCAACTTAACATGCAGTAGTATTTGACATATACACGAACTATCTTTGAGTCAGAAATGCATCTGCCAAACATAAGTGCCGGATGAGTTGCCTGTCAATCAGGGACTCGTTCTTTAAAATTGTATATGTAGAACTTTGTAATATGAAATTTCCCACTACAAGTTCATTGACAAAAAGTGATCATCTTCGACCCCCTACACGCCGTAGAAGTTTGTAATATTTATTTTGAAGCTCCCTCTGTAAGGACGTTTCAAGTTTTTAGTGAGGCCAAAGAGGAATATTTCGGAATCATATTTTGCGAAATGGTGTGTCAAATAGAATTTTAGGAAATTGCGGTCTGCTTTAAGACAATTTCTAACGTTGAGTTCACCCCGGTTGCAAAAAGGTTTTGGAAATCACGTTAATTCATTCTCAATGTTCTTTTTTTTTTAACAAATGTGGAAAAAGAGTAATGAGTAATTTCAAAAGGAAAGTATTTTCTCTTCTGTTCAATATTCTTTTTGAGTCCTCATCTTGGGGAACTTCGTCAGGCGTAAAGAATGAGTGAGAGACAGAGCGCGACTAGTGTTGTACCAGAAGTTTGATCCATGCTTTCTGGTTCTAAGCTTTTCTATGAATCGCCATTTTCTCTTCTAGATATCAGCCTCTTAGAACTCCCCCGGGATAACCTTGCCGAGACTGTAGGATCTAGAGCGTGACGAGAATCAAACCAGCAACTCTATTCATGTCTGTAATGTACTTTCTATTACGAACATTATCCCGTTTGATACTTTTAAAATTAAGCTTCCTCGTAGTTGATAATTTAGGGCAAACACGTCAAACCGCGCCTGCACGAGCTACTTGCCCGCATGGGGAGCCCAGCGCTTCTGCAGGCACGGGCAACTTCCCCTGACTCCGCACTCATTTCTCCTTAAAATCCAGAAAGGGGTGTACATGAGCAAGCTGAAGCGGAGCGAGGCGGTTAATAGTGGCTTCGTACAAACATATGTTTGCTAGATTTTTTTCTATCAAATAACCGAGAATTGTATTATGTTTACATCCTTCACTACTTATTACTGTTTGATGTTTATTTTCTTACTAAATTCTTCCTTATATAAAGAGTTTTGGTAAGTCACAGAAATATTTGAATGGCGAATTCTTGTTTTCGTTTTATGTTTTGTTATTAAATCATTCAGTTATTTATAGAATTTAGCAATAATATGAAATAAATTAACAAGTCTCTATAAGTTAACAATTCTCGCTTACGGATGGAGAATGCTTTTAACAGGCAAGAATATTTGTTTGTTTAACCTTCTAATCTGTACGTAGAAAGTTCATGTTTTTAAAGCACTCTTAAGGAAACAGCATTTCAAAACGAGAATACTTTTTATTCCATTTTTTAAAAAAATTTTACTGTTAATTGAGAATTTGAAATCGGGCTGATGTATTATTTTATTTTAATGGATCATTTCTTTGCCTTAAATAGAAATTGGGAATGGATATAGCTCAATTTGTGACATTAACTGTCAAGTAACTTCTCTCAAAGACTGCTATGGGCCAGGTATTCAGTGACATTCTGCCACTCCGTAGCATTTGTACAACTTACTTTTACATCTTGCGCCGATTTCTCTGGAAGCAGTGCCCGCGAGCTCGGATAAGCTTGTTACCTTACCCGCGACCTCAATATGCCCGATTTAGGGTATTATAATGTTAATGTCTTATGGCGTCATTCATTGCGCTTCAGAAATGGAAGGAAATGGTGACTCTGTGCTGTTGTAACACCAGTCACTGAAAGCTATCAGTATGTCAGTGCACATGCCACTCTGTATTTTCCGACACTTAGGAAATCTGCAATCGGGGATGACATGCAATATCTCTGGAAATGGGTGTCAGAAAATTTCTCAGGAAACCTACAGTCGGGATGTCAGAAACTCGAATCGGGATCTTGTTACCATCACGAAGATTGAAAAGGAATGTTGTGTTATTAAATGCACATTATGTGTTATTAAATATACATTATCAATGAACCTAAATATATTATTAATTTATTGTTTTCGTATGCTTGTGAGTATGAAGCGGAAAGTTGGCATACGCAAACCATAAGATTTGAATCAGGCATATTCCTAATGAAACTTTGTGCATAGTGAATTGTTAGCGAATTTCTTCTTTCTTTCACAAATACTATAATTATTATAACCTCATTGTTATATTCCTATTACACGCAATGTTATATTACATTTACGAAAGTGAGCTGCAGCAACTGTTATGACTTACAATAATTGAAGTCAGAGTATCATACACTAGAGAATATATGAACGTAAACATCGGTCGTAAACTAAATAATGCGATGAGTCCTCAGCGGAGTTCAGAAAGACAGCATTTTTATCTTAGGCAGTGTAAATGATTTTTCGTCTATAACTTCATTTACCTTACATCTTCAACAAAGTAAAATGAACAAAAAGTAAGCGTGAAATAGCCGCAACGTTCAAACAATTTCATTTTCAGAAAGGAAAATTGAATTTGAAATAAAAATATGGATGTAAAAATCTACGAATAATTTTTGGAATTATTTTAATTAAATATATTAATGCAAGTAAATAAAAATTAAATGATTTCTTAAATAATCTTTTAGAGTATTTACTCTTTTAGAGAGTTGAGCCGATGACAACTAATAGACAATAGTTATACTTATCTAGAACATGTAATTTTCACTTATTATAGTTTGTTCTTACGTAACTTATTTAAATTCATAACATATTAATTACTTTCAGTAATGATCTGGTGATTTTCTATCACAGGAAACATTATAATATAAAAACATGATTGAAAATACCGAATAATCATTCAGTAGTAATCAGTGATTTCCTTGATGATTAGAGAAACTTGGAAATAACGCACGAATAGATTATGGAATAACAACTAGAATTCTCACACACGAGCGTATGTTTCACGTGAAAATAATTCGATGCTGCCATCACGAATCAGTTCAACACTATCACGTCAGCGACCCTAGACCGTACTTCGTCAGTTCGCTGTTTCAAACCCGCATTGCAGCATCACCGACCTACCAGCGGCATCGTGTTTACTAGATGCAAATTCCGCGACAGTCACATTGACCGTTTCCGTGTCAGCATAACCGCACGCGCTACCACTACTGTCCTGCTGTCGACACAATCCACCCGAGCCTCACCTTGTGACGTAACTCACGTTGCCTCGCGACCATCACCGTGGCGACGCGGCGGGGTGGGGTGGGGGGTGGGCGCTGGCGACGGCGGCGCGCACTTCCGGGGGTGAGTGGGGGCGAAGCGGATGCGGGGGGTGGAGGGGAGTGGGGAGGAGTCCATTAATCCGAAGCTGAAAATAACTTTCCGCTGGCGCGCGAGTGAACGGAGCCTGGTGGTTGGGATCGACGGCTCCCAACGGAACCGATACCACAATGGAAGTTGAGTAGAAGGTCGATTTTCTTGTGGTATAAGGCCTCACTCACAATGCAAACTTAAACGTAACGTAATGCCATAAACATAGCAGTAAAATTTACACGTCAAAACAAGCATCACAATCACGAACGTCAGCTGGAAGGTAAGTTGCGCCTGAACCAATCAGATTTGAACGTATTGAAGCTTGATCGATTATTGATTCGTTTGTAGCATGGTGGAAAGATCTTTTCACCGTGGTTTCTAGATCTTTCTTCGGTTTTTCTATCGATTTGTCTTTATACATAAATGCGAGTAGTTGTTGAATTGCGAGTGCTCGTATTTCCATTATTTTATAAAAAAGGATTCTCTTGTACCAAATTCACGAGTAATACGTAGAACGTAATTATTTTATTCGCCACGTCAAGTGAAAGTCACAAGAAAAATTGCCCAAATTCTTACTTTAAATTCACTACTCGCATCAAAACCGTTCGCAAAGTAGTTCAGTACATAGCAGTAATGAAATGACATAACCACAAACCTAAACACAATCTGAAATTCACTGCATGTTTGTTTCTTTCATGCTGTTCTCTGATTGGTCTTCGGTAGAATTCCCACGTAAAGTTAATGTAAAAGCTTGGTGCTTGTGAAATCTTAAGTTTACAACTTTACGTCTAATGTTACGTCATGGCAGTGTGAATGGTCTCGCTTAATAATTCATTTCTAGGTTTTGCTGCTACGTTACGTTTACGTTTAAGTTTGCATTGTAAATGAGACCTTAGTCTCTAAGCCGGCGTTTTTCAACATTTTGCAACCTGCAGCGCACATAAGATGTAATTTGAAATATTGAGTGAGAGAGTATTGATTGTGGGCGCGACTATAATTAAAGTCATTATTCTCGTAAGTGTAGTGTATGCCACACCCCCGGCAGTGGCAGTGTTCCTACTTCGCGGGAACGTGTGATCTGGTGACAATTCATACGTCGACTTGCGAAATTTTCCCCTCTTCAGCGAGGCACCAACACAGTCGGAACAGGAACTCAGCTCTTCAGACTAGCTTCCCGGGATATATGGGTAATTTAGTTCCTCTGTGTGTGTGTATGTGTGTGTGTGTGTGTGGAGAGAAGGGAGCATGGATGAGGTAGGAAAGATCGCACGAAGTCGGTGACTCGTTTGCATCACTCCGGCATTAGCCTGGTGTTGATCAAAGAAGACACTGAAAACTACCAAACAGAGCTGCCGGTCCCTAGAATTCTCCTTTAGACAACTGAATTTGATCCAGCAATGTGGTTTATTTTCTTTCATTCGTGCCCGTCGGAACTCGAACTTAAGTCTACCTACCCGGAGGGAGGATCCCGCTCAATGATTTTCTCCGATCAACACCAGGCAACATTGTCCCGGCTGGGGCGGTGCCCCGCTGGTGGGAGATACCAGGTTGGGTAAAAGCCCGCTAGTCGACGGTAGGTCGGTGCCGGATCTCGCCAACCAGCAGGGGAAGATCACTGCCACCCTGTTGAAGCCTAATTATAAATTGTAAATGACTAATTCCAATTTTGTCGCAGTTTTAATCTGCATCCATGCGTGTTTTTAATATACTCATAATAGTATTAAAAACGAATCATGTTTGTGTGTGCTAATTTTTTTCGTACTTATAATTAATTAGAGGTTGTCGGGAAATGTAACTGATGAAGTGGAACTGAGAACGTTAATAATAATAATAATAATAATAATAATAATAATAATAATAATAATAATAATAATAATAATAATAATACAACTTATAACTTTAGTTAAGAGAATTGGTGATAACTTCAAATATTCATAAAAACCTTAATGAATATAATATAATTTTTATTAAAATCACCATTAATTATTGACAAAAAATTATATTGTGATGTCACTCGGGGCAAACATACCTCTCGTGTACTCATATAAATACGCTATAGGTACAACCAAAATGATAAAAGTAATAAAATACAACTAGCGTATCCGTGCAAAAACTCTTGCGCGTTGAACCCCATTCTCTTCCCTATTTTTTCCATATCCATATTAAGCCTGTAATATATCTTTTTCTTCAAGACCTTCTTATCCTACGACTCTTGTTCTATAAAACTTCTTATAATTGGTAACAATAGAATTGATACAATAATAACAATATCCTTGTCAATGCAAACTATTCTTATTTAACGTTATTACCAAGCTGAGAGGTACACCCCTTATATTTCAATCGCGTATAATATGAAATAATTAGTTTTATTTCTCATATAGTAGCAGATTTTACAGGCTCTGAACAAGCGGGGTAGAAGAGAGAAGCGTCGAGCCAGCAAAAATGTAATAGAATGTCCAAAAAAGATCTCATCATGCAGATAACGATTTGAGAAATGTTTTTTAGACCCTAGTTTTTAGGGACCCTAAAACCTTTGTTTGGGAGTTATTCCACGATGTAGATTTTTAAAAAATCCGGCCGAGTGTTGCGGGTTGCATATGATATGAATATTTAGATGCGTTTTTTAAAACAAATCCTTCATAGTTTTAATGTCAAGGTACAATTCATCAGTTCTCTGTGAAATTATCTTTCTTTAGAGACATTTATGCAGATTGGTGGCAGACCGGTAGCGGTAGCTCGGTGCATCAACTGATCTCACTGCAGCGCCTCTGACCGGGAGGTCCTAGGTTCGAGTCCTGACGGCGGCAGGATTTTCGACACTAGCTTTTCACCTAGGTCGAATTCAGTCGCTGTCTGGAGGAGAATTCTAGCGGCCGGCTGTTCTGATCGGTAGTTTTCCGTGGTTTCTCCGATCAACACCAGGCGAATGCCGGAGCAGTACCTTACCAAACGGGCCACGGACCGCGCGCGATCTGTCCTTCCTCTTCCTTGTCATCACCTCTCCCCTTACACACACACTTACACTAACATGCACTACACTACCACATATTCCGGGAGACCGGTCGGGAACTTAGAGCTTGTCCCGGCTGGGGCGGTGCCCCGCTGGTGGGAGAGTCTTGGTTAGAGGGAAACCCCACTAGCCGATGGTAGGTCGGCGCCTGATCTCGCCATCCAGTGGAGGAAGATCACCGCCATCTCCCGAAAATAACATGCACTACACAAACGGGACTAATGACCACAGTAGTTGACGCGCCCGGAAACACGAAAAAATCAATCAATCAATCAATCAGATTGGTGGCACGTGAGAGCCGCAGACGGTATGTATACTACTGAAATAACATGTCATGGTTCCTATTATCGTTATCTCCTATCACAATAACAATATTATATTTCCATCAATCTCTCCCAAGATTTTGGATACCATTATCCAGTTTTACTAGCTCGTCGTAATAATAGGAAGCCACATCAACGAATTTATATCCGTGGGTACGCAGAACCGGCGCATTCGGGAAACCGTAAATAATACTATTATTATTGTAGGGACTAATTCTCATTAATTAAAAATAAAAATCTGAAATTTGTTTCCATAGTTGAATAACGACAACTGCGTTTATTTCCTTGTAATTATTTAAATATTACTTTAGCCAAAGAAAAATACAACAATCACAAATATTTTTTTTAAGTTAACGGCACTGCTAATTAATACGAAATATTTTGAATTACTTTCTTTAATTTATTATTGGTGCACCTTCCGAAATTTACTATACTATTACTCATTATTGGATCCATTTAGTGTTGCTTCCAACCACAATTTCACAATTTTTGTCCTACAATGTATTTTAAATTTGGTCTTGCTACACAAAAACAAAAAAAATGTCAAAAACTTTTATCCCTTCCCTTTTTGGAGTAGCTGCTGCTGTACACTCACGGCCCCATCAGTTTCCACAAACCTTCTTGCGACCACACATTCCAATTCCATCCATTTTCTTCACGAATAACTTAGCACTATGCCTCTGACAAAACTGTATATTAGAATTTACGACGCCTACCACGCGTCTCCGTCCGTGCCTTACGACGGCTAATCATCCTCCGACCACTCCTCGACTTTTTCGAAGCACTTCTTAAAAAAAAAACAGTCGACGGTTCTCCTTACGCTATTTATCCCTTCCATTTCCAATTCCCTTGTACTAATTATACACAACTAAATGTTTTTAGAAATTCGTATCATTTCCGAAATGTCCATATATTGTTGTATTCTTTCGACTCGTACACGAATATTCTTTCAATTTCTAAATGCGATTTCTCGCCGCTCGTCATGCTTCAAAAAATACTTGATGGCGCTCTCCTCCCATGGCACCATTACTAAATAACTGTCGATTGATTGATTGATTCATGTTTCCGGACGCGTCAACTGCTCTGGTCATTAGTCCCGTTAGTGTAGTGCGTTTTTTCTCGGGAGATGGCAGTGATCTTCCCCCGCTGGATGGCGAGATCCGGCGCCGACCTACCGTCGGCTAGTGGGGTCTCTCCCACCAGGACTCTCCCACCAGCGGGGCACCGCCCCAGCCGGGACAAGCTCTAAGCTCCCGACCGGTCTCCCGGGATATGTGGTAGTGTAGTGCATGTTAGTGTAAGTGTGTGTGAGTGTAAGGGGAGAAGTGAGGACAAGGAAGAGGAAGGACAGATCGCGCGCGGTCCGTGGCCCGTTTGGTAAGGTACTGCTCCGGCATTCGCCTGGTGTTGATCGGAGAAACCACGGAAAACTACCGATCAGAGCAGCCGGCCGCTAGAATACTCTTCTAGACAGCGACTGAATTCGACCTAGCTGAAAAGCTAGAGTGGAAAATCCTGCCGCCGTGGGGAGTGTAACCTAGGACCTCCCGGTCAGAGGCGCTGCAGTGACATCAGTTGATGCACTGGGCTACCGCTCCCGGTCTAAATAACTGTTTATAATGTTTCTTTTTCCATGACGGGATCATTACACATAGGAGACGATTAATTGTCAGTGTGTCGTGCGAAGGAGCAGGTGCATTATTCTACTCCTCGCCTTTGGCAATGACACATCGATTTGAAAGCTTCGGCGCCTTTATGTCGTTGCGAGCGACTCTCGTGACCTGCACGTCACCTCACCTAGTGCGTGTCACACACATCTGTGTGGTAACCATTGCATTGTCACTCGAACCATTGCATTGTCACTCGAACCATTGCATTGTCACTCGCACTAATGGAAGGTGTGGAACAAAGTTTTCATCGCCATTCCAGTACATATGAATGATAGCTGCTCTTCTATCTTTTCATTTACGAAGTTCCTCTTAAATATAATTTCCCAGACACATTCTAATATTAAGAAAATCAAGTAATATTTTGCATTAAGGTGAAAATGTGTGAATGTTTTAAAACAATATCAAAATATTTTTCAAAAGCTGGCTTTTGTATCATTTTTTTTATAATGAAGTGAAATATACATTTACGAAACCCAAACAAGTATTCAACTGTTCTAAGGAATTATTTTCTGAGTTTCCTTAGTATTTTTTAAATACTAAGGTTTAAAGTTCTTTATTTTTTATATCTCTCACAAGTAAACCCTTACGATCTTAATGTAAATTATCGGATTCACTGATACATTCTTGTTTGTCTCTATTATACACAGACGCATTGTTGCTTTATTCTTGCTCAAAAGTGATGTAATATTGATGTATGATTGTTTTCATTATCATTATTACAAAGATAATCGTTGTTCGGACTGTTGATTACGTGAAGATACCGGTAGACATTCTCTCAATTTCTCTTGTCAAACTGCTGGCTGAGGAGACTCAGGCATCACTTGATGTCACTGCAGTGTCCCTGACCGGAAGCTTGAGTCCCAACCGTCACAGGATTTTCGACACTAGCTAGATACCTAGGTCGAATTAAGCCCCTGTCTGGAGGTGAATTGTAGCGGCCGCCTGCTCTTATCCGCAGTTTACCGTGGTTTCTCCTATTAATACCAGTCAAATGCCGGAGCAGTACCCTATAAAATGGGCTCCAGATCACGCGAAATCTTTGCTTCCTCTTTTTATTTATTTAGTCAAAAACTGTATGTGACGTATGGGGGAGAAAATCATCTGCGCACGCTTTCTTGTGTTTCAGAATCCCTTCCCAACAATTTAACTATTAAAAGCTGAAAGATGAAAAAATAGTAATAATAATAATAATAATAATAATAATAATAATAATAATAATAATAATAATAATAATAATACATTTAAAAAAGCGAGAAATTAACATTTCAAAAACCAGATATTTTCGTTGCCGAATTATAGAAAACGTATTTGTAACGGTAAACGAACGAACAAATTTGATTTTTCTGTATTGCTAACAAAATAGAAACTCACCCTAAGCTCTACTACCACTACAAGCAAAAGGAAAGCTCAACCCTGGGCTACAAGCTCCACCTGAGCCTTACCACTACAAACTCTTCCCTGGGCCTTACCCCTAACTTACACACACTTACACTGACACACGCACTAAACCGGGGCTGGCACACATACCGGGGGCTCAGAGCTTGTTCCTGCTGGTGGAGTACCTGCTTGAGGGAGATATCTCGATAAGGAAAAACCTGAATGCCTACCTATAGTTCGACTATCAACATCCAGTGGGGGAAGAACGGTGCCATCTTCTGTGGTAAACATGCACTATACTAACGGCACTAATTGATTGATTGGTTTTTTCGTGTTTCCGGGCGCGTCAACGTTAGTGTAGTGCATGTTTCCCCCCCAGGAGATGGCGGTGATCTTCCCCCGCTGGATAGCGAGATCCGACGCCGACCTACCGTCGGCTAGTGGGGTTTCCCCCTAACCAGGACTCTCCCACCAGCGGGGCACTGCCCCAGCTGGAACAAGCTCTAAGCTCCCGACCTGTCTCCCGGAATATGTGGTAGTGTAGTGCATGTTAGTGTAAGTGTGTGTGTAAGGGGAGAGGATAGGACAAGGAATGGGAAGGACAGATGGCGCGCGGTCCGTGGCCCGTTTGGTAGGGTACTGCTCCGGCATTCGCCTGGTCTTGATCGGAGAAACCACGGAAAACTACCGATCAGAGCAGCCGGCCGCTAGAATTCTCCTCCAGACAGCAGCTGAATTCGACCTAGCTGAAAAGCTAGTGTCGAAAATCCTGCCGCCGTCAGGACTCGAACATAGGACCTTCCGGTTAGAGGCGCTGCAGTGACATCAGTTGATGCACTGAGCTACCGCTACCGGTGGCACTAATTGACGCTCCCGTAAACACGAAATAATCAATCCCTTGTTAAAGACATTCAGATCTAAGGAACACGGAGTAGATGTGGTAAAGCTTTCGTGCCGTAGAAATCAGGCGCCGACTAATGGATATGAGTTCGTGCTTGTTCTTCTTGGCGAAGAAATTCGCGTGTGCTCTAGGTTCTGTTGTTGTCTGAGATGTCTCAAAATATCTTTCTTCGGATTTCTGGTAGGTCGAGGCACAATAGCAGTATACTTTGCTTTATCTTGTGTTTCTTCTATATGATATTCTTTGAATATACTTTTTGATTGTCATTTCAACTTTTACTTCCTCGCACACTACGAACTTACGTTGTAAAGAGAATGTATTGCAATGCTGCAACGAAACATAGTGGTTTTCAACAGAAAAACTAATTTTGTGGAGCCTTGTTATCGAAAAAGTATATGAATCGTGTACCTATAAATACATTCTATTCCTATATTCTATACCTATAATATAGTAAATTACTTCCTCTAATATGTTGTGTTGTTAGAACCCACATTTTGTGGGTCCTTAATACGGTTCGTACAATTTGTTTACGGTAATACGTCCGTTTGTCTGTAGTCAACATTAATGCCTAAACCGTTCAGACTATTTTCATCATGATTAATATTCCCCCATCAATTTGCCTGAACTCGAGGACCGGCGAATTTGAAAAGAATACTTTTTATTTTTGAGGGTATTTTTTCATAAAAACTCAAGAAATTTCAAAATTTTCTCGAACGTGGTTCCAATTTTTAATTTGTTTCTCGGATAGAGCAAAGAATGTTTAAACAAGTGGCGCAGGTTTAATTTCCATTGAACTCTCTGAATTACTGAGAATTACAAAAGTTACAAATCATGCGACGAAGTGTGTTCTGTTGTAGCACCACTATTTCATTTTGTTAATTAGTATAATCATCCTTTTATTTAACGATGAACTAGAGGAGGGAGTTTCTGATGCGCCATGTTCATTTATAATTTTGTTTTGTTAATGAGACTTACAGCCTCTATTAGTGACGTCGACAGAGTGCATTTGGAGAGATTCTAAATAAACATTTATTTGATAATTACATTAGAAAAGAGAGTTCTGTTAAATTTTGGTTTCGTTAACGGAATTATTACAATTTTGATGTATAATCCGACAACTACAGCTTAGTTGAATGAAAAATAATATAATATAATAATAATAATAATAATAATAATAATAATAATAATAATAATAATATTTATTCCCATCTCGTTTTACAGAGATAATGTACATTGTAGTTTCTTGGAATTACTAACCGATACTAAATCGATATCGAATACTACTAAATCGATATTCAGTGGTGATGGTTAGCTATACTGGGTATACAATTTATATGTCTACTTCTACGTAGTATTTTTTGTGTGGTGTTTTTTTAATAATATTCTTTTTTATTTTAAATTTACACACCAAGTTTTTGTGAACATACAAAAATAATTCCTTACTCTCATATTGGAATTTTTGAATTGTTTCTTTTCGTTGAAAATTCGTGTCCAAATTTCGCGTGGTGGAGGATCAGGAAGCTGGCGCCGGACGTGTGTTCCGAGATCGAGGGCGCGACCGAAAATAAACCGGAAATGGAATAAGGTGTCCCTCCCTCGTGAGCCGGGGCGGCGGGATGGCGGTGATGGTGGGGAGGCGGGGGCGGTAGGGCGTAGGGGGCGGCGGGTGGTAGGGCGTCGGTGCGTCGGGGGAGTCGGGGACGTCGGGGGCGTCGGGGGCGTCGGGGGCGTCGGGGGCGTCAGCGTCGGGGGCGTCGGGGGCAGAGGTGGCAGAGGGGCGGAGGGGCGTCCAGGCGGCAGGGGGCGTCGGGGGCGTCGGGGGCGTTGGGGGCGCGGGGGCGGGCGGCGGGGGCGGCGGGGGCGGCGGGGGCGGCGGGGGCGGCGGGGGCGGCGGGGGCGGCGGGGCGGCGGGGGCGTTGGGGGGCGGCGGGGCGTAGGGGGGGCGGTGGGGCGTCGGGGCGGCGGGGGCGGCTGCAGGGGTTGTCGAGGCGTCGGGTGCGGGGGGACGGGAGCGGCGAGTTATGGCGGCGGGGAGTGGAGGATCTGCGGGGGTCGGCGGTCCCGCGGGGAGCGCGGAGGCGGGGTGGCCTGGCAAAGAAGAGGCCGGGCGGTGCGCCGGGGAGGGAAAGGAAGTAATGAGGAAGAAGGAGGCGCAGCGGAGGACGATAGCAAGGGGAAGGCAAAGAGGGGTCGGAGCGACCGCCTCGCCTCGCCCCGCCGCGCGAGCCATCGACCCCAGGTGCTCTGAATGCACCTCACGCCATCGATGCACAGTGGCTCGTGCCTGGAAATCTCGGGCCAAACGTGATATTGTTTGTAAAGCCCTTTTTTCATCATTTGTCTGTACAGAAAATGGATGAAGAAGGGACGTTCATTTCTACGAGCCACGGTTTCGGTACCGAAGCGGGATGAACGAGAACGAGCGTTATACACGATCGTTTCGTTTTGTGCTCGCAATCGTGATGAAAATATTTCCGCTGGACTTCGCAAAAAGCGCGCAAGATCCAACAGCTGAACATAGGGTAACCAATTCTATGGTAACAATGTAAGTTTGGTTATATTAGGACTGACCACGGAACGAGACATCATTAGAACACAGTAATATTTTATTTCTCACTACATAATCACTTCACATTACAATTTTGATGATATATTTTGGTTTGGTATAGGAATAACAAGAATATAGTAGTTAAAGAAGCGAAATCGAATGCGAAATCTTCCGCGAAATTGAGGGTCAGCTTTTACCTGGAGATTTCTAACGAGCTTCTCTGAATGAAATTTGCCTGAAATGCATACGCAGTAGCGGGCTGTGGTTGGACAATATATTTTAGAAGACGGCCCAGTGGCCGAGATCGCTGAGATAGTAGTGTCGTAGTGATTTCGGACCGAAGGGTCGCGGGTTCGCGTCCCGCCTCGGGCATGGTTGTATTTGTTTTCGTCCTTTCACCACTTATCATCACCATATCGTTTCATCTTCATAATTACCATACCGAAAACTGCAATAGTGGTCCTTTTCAGTTAGGTCGAATTTAGTCGCTGTCTGGAGAAGAATTCTAGCGGCCGGCTGCTCTGATCGGTAGTTTTCCATCGTTTCTCCGATCAACACCCAGCGAATGCCGGAGCAGTACCTTACTAAACGGGCCAAGGCCCGCGCACGATCTTTCCTTCCTCTTCCTTGTCCTATTCTCTCCCCTTACACACACACTTACACTAACATGCACTACACTATCACATATTCCGGGAGGCCAGTCGGGAGCTGAGAGCTTGTTCCGGCTGGGACGGTGCCCCGCTGGTGGGAGAGTCCTGGTTAGGGGGAAACCCCACTACCCGACGGTTGGTCGGCGCAGGATCTCGCCATCCAGCGGGGGAATATCACTGCCATCTCCCGAGAACAAACATGCACTACACTTACGGGGCTAATGACCAAAGCAGTTGACGCGCCCGGAAACACGAAAGAATCAATCAATCAATCAAAAATCCAATAGTGGTCGCTAATGACCTAGATATTAATGCGACCTTAAATAACAAAACAAAAAAAAAATACATTTTAGGGTCTGATTTTGGTCCGGAGTGTTGGCGAACGTGGCGCAGCGTGCAGCGGCGCGGCGCGGCGCAGCGTCAGTAGCAGAAACAGCCGCCGCGCGCCGTCTGCTCGGCGCACGTTCGTAAAACGAGGCGGGCGTGACGGATCATCGATAATTGTGAGGCAGACGGGCGGAACTCGGAGCACCCCCATTAGAATTTAATTGGCGTCGTGGTACACAGACGCGGGCTCCGGAGCGGCGGGTGTTTCCACCTGGTTTCGTGGCGGCGTACTCCATCCGATCGTGTAATTGAAGATTGAAGCGCTGTTGAACGTTGTCCAGCACGATCTAAACCCTTCTGATTGTGGGTGAGCAAATAAACCATTTGTTATAAATACCCTCAGTATATGGTTTTTGGTCCCATTTCAGTTGTGGTGTTTCTGATAGCGAATTGGACCGGGAGCTCAGTATATCAACTGATGTCACTGCAGCACCTCTAGGTTCGAGTCCTGACGGAGGCAGGATTTTTGACACTAACTTTGCAGCAAGGTCGAATTTAGGCGCTGTCTGGAGGATAATTCTACCGGTCGGCTGCTCTGATCGGTAGTTTTCCGTGGTTTCTCCGATCATCACTAGGCGAATGCCGGAGCAGTACCCTAACAAACGGGCCACGGACCGTCCGCGATCTTTCCTTCCTCTTCCTTGTCCTATCCTCTCCCCTTACACACACACACACACTAACATGCACTACACTACTACATATTCTGGGAGACCGGTCGGGAGCTTAGAGCTTGTCCCGGCTGGGGCGGTGCCCCGCTGGTGGAAGAGTCCTGGTTAGGGGGAAACCCCACTAGCCGACGGTAGGTCGGCGCCGGATCTCGCCATCCAGCGGGGGAAGATCAACATCTCCTTAGTCAAACGTGCTCTACACTAACGGGACTAATGATCAAAGCAGTTGCCGCGCATGGAAACACGAAAGAATCAATCAATCAATCGATAGTGAATTGGAGTATCGAGCATGCACCTTCATATTAGCAAAATCCATGAGTCGATGTAAAAGGAATTTTTTTGATAAGTTTCAAATATACAAAATTGAATGTTAAAGAGTGGATGCAAGTAATGAATGTTAAAGAGATATCTGAAAATATGAAAGTATCTTCCAAGGTGTGTGTTTTCTTACCATGTACAGTGAATAAAAATATTTCATATTCCGTTCATTGTGGTTTTCTAACTATTCAAAGAAGACATATGAACCTGTGTGTCAACATTGATTGACAGTAAACCTTATGTACTATTCATTTGAAATGTTTATATGTAAGAAATTTTTATACGAGAATATTATAGAATCGTAACGTAGATTTATTTTTGTGTTTTTTGTTCCTTTCACTTATATTCATTCTTGTGTCTTTGTAACGTTTACTTTGGCATTATCTAATTAGTAAATCTTTATTTGCTCATATGTTTATTCATTTATTCACTTTAATTAATTGGGTGTTGCTTGGGTGACGTCATGAATATAGCTTGCCGTGCAGCGTTAATTGTATCGTTTATTCTCATCAGTTTGTTTATTCTTTTACCTTTATAAGTGACGTGTGAGGAGGCATTGTCGTATGTGGTTTATAATTGTGTGCCCTCATCTATTCACACATTCGTCATTTTAACGTCTCGTTCCATTGTCTAAACTTTTATCTGTGATATGCTTATAGGCATCATGTGTGCGTGTTGTGTGGTACGTAACGGTTGACTTAATAATTCATTCGTTTTCTATCCATTGACTTTCACAGTTCATTTATCACTTACACGTTCATCGTTTATTTCTCATTCATATTTCATTAATTGCTCATTCATATTTTATTCGCTGTTCTGTTATCATTCATTCGCCATTTATCATTCATTCATTATTCACGACTGGACGGCTCGACTGCAACACCGTTGCCTTTCCAGCATCGTTGTGCGAGAGGACTCAGTGTTCAAGTCTGACGGTGCCTGCTTTTTTTATTAGCTACATAGCTGGGTAGAATCCAACGTCTGTCTGGAGGTGTTCTATGTCCGGCTGCTCTGATTGGAAATTTTCCTTAGCTTCTCCAATCAACACCTGGCGAATGCTGGAGCAGTATCCTCACAAACGGGCCACGGACCGCGCGCTATCTTTCCTTCATCTTCCTTGTCCTATCCTTTCCCCTTACTCACACACTTACACTAACATGCACTACACTACCACATATTCCGGTCTGGAGATTAGAGCTTGTCCCTGCTGGGGCGGTGCCCCGCTGGTGGGAGAGTCCTGGTTGGGGAAACCCCGCTAGTCGACGGTAGGTCGGCGCCGGATCTCGCCATCCAGCGGGGGAAGATCACCGCCATCTCCCGAGAAAAAAAACATGCACTACACTAACGCGACTAATGACCGAAGCAGTTGTCACGCCCGGAAACACGAAAAAATCAATCAAATCCCGGACAGCCAAGATCATTTTGATGACTGTGGGCGCGGAAGCCTAGCACGTCTTCATCTTCCAGAGCCATTGTGCTTGTATGGAGGCGTGCGCAGTGACGGGGTGTGGCGTGTGTCGGCAGGCGGCGGCGGCGTCGGGCGCGTGCGGCGATGCCGGGGTCGCGGCGGCGCGTGCTGGGCCACGTGGCGGCGGAGCTGCGCGCCCGCATGGGGCGCACCAAGACGCTGGGCGCCGACGTCCTGGAGACGCCGCTCAACCGCTGCCTCTCCACGCTCGACATCACGCTGCTCGGTGAGTGCCGACGCCCTGCAGTGGACACGCCCATTTCACTACACTGACTTCTGTCGTGTCATCTGCTGGACGCGGTGAGCCAGTCGGCGGATTTGCTACAAATTCATTTCACTTTCTCGCTACGGAGTAGAGAGAATGTTCTGTAATGCTACGCGGAAAAACAGCGAATTATCGATAGAAAAACTCTTATTACAGAACCCAGGTAACGAGAAAGTTCTTAAATACAGTTGTTAAATTTATAAAATTTAATTTTTTTATAAATGTATAAATTTTTTAATAAAAAATTTATAAATTTATAAAAAAACACTCTATCCAGATCTGGTGTAGCCAGAATGCAAGTTTTGTGGGTCCTTGGTACCGAGAAATCGATACGCAAATAGTATGTTCATCCGTCCGTCTGTGACCAACGCTAGCGGCTAAACCGTTCTGCCGATTTGCTCCAAAACTGATATTCTCCAATTGATCTGGCTGATGTTGCGGCTCCTTGAATTTGAACCCAATGTTTTAATTTCGGGGGTACTACTTTGCATGAAGTCCCCGGAACACTTTACAAATTTAAAAAAATAGCTCCATCGATTTTAATTAAATTTTATTGTTGGGTAGTGTGAAGGACGGTTAAGAGAATGGTGCATGTCTCATTTTCGTTGAAGACCGTGATTTTTCGAAAATTGCAAAAGTTCAAAATTTTTTCGGAGTCTTCCTAGAACTAAAATATTAAAGAAAGAGATTTTTCTCCCTTAATGAAATCTGTTCCTTGAAGATAGATTTTGAAGTATAGTCATGTACATTTTTTTCATAAATTTGACTACTTTTCGTAGCGTGAAATTACGAGCGAGAAAGTATGTGGTTTTAACACCACTAGTTGATACTGAAGCTCCGGGATTGGATAACCGCGTCCCAGCTGATCGAACATTCGAAGTCAATATAATTAAGTCGAAGTTCCGGGAGAGAGATCTGTGCACTCGACCAACCTTAATGAGCCAGCGGACACACGAGAAGAGAGACACTGCGCATGCGCAGTACAGATATCTAAGTCCACTCGTACAGCGTTGTACAGTATCGCTGTTCAGAAAACATCGGGTAGCCTAATGCAAGTTATTTATCACACAAAAAGTAAATTCAATGTAATATATAAAGAAAAAAAGAATTTTTACAAAAGCGCACATAACACTGCACTTCCTAATTTCAGTTATTTCTCGAGGCGCACTATATTTTTGTCGGACGAAGACATCATAAAAAGAAGAGTCGAAGCCATTTACAAGTTAGCCAACTGCAAACGAACGAATGCAGGAAGGGAGTCTAATGGGCTCGGGGGCACAACGACCACAGAACCTTTAGTTACGTTGCCAGCTCTAGCTGTCACTTTGGCTCATCCTTAGGGAAATCGTTCTATAGAAGGGGCGAGCGGTGCGTGGATACAGGAAATGGTATGCGTTGAGAGCGTAGGTTTCCGCGCCCGGAGTCAGTAGCTACTTGACTGTCCGAGGGACGTGGCGTCCTATGCACAGGTGTCAGCATTTCGCCCTGAGGAAGGCTCCAGAATGGCGACTGAAACGCTGGCACCTGTGCCTGACTCGGCGTCTCCCAGACAGTCAACGAGCTCCTAGAATGCGTTGGTTAGCGGTTGGCGGGCGATGAGCAGCGATGGGCAGGCAGTGGGTTACGGATGGCGGGAGGCGGGAAGCAGGCGGTGGGCGGTGCGTAGCGGGTCTCGGGCAATGGGCAGCGGGTGTTCAGCGGTGGCGTGACGCAGCGGAACGGCTGCAGCAGCCAGAGGCAGCCAGCGCGGCGGGTATAGAAGGATTTTCCTAAGAATGTGCCAAAGACAGTTCGCTAACCAAGTGAACATCACATATATAGAAGGATTTTCCTAAGAATGTGCCAAAGTAACAGTTCGCTAACCAAGTGAACATCACATATATAGAAGGATTTTCCTAAGAATGTGCCAAAGTAACAGTTCGCTAACCAAGTGAACATCACATATATAGAAGGATTTTCCTAAGAATGTGCCAAAGTAACAGTTCGCTAACCAAGTGAACATCACATATATAGAAGGATTTTCCTAAGAATGTGCCAAAGTAACAGTTCGCTAACCAAGTGAACATCACATATATAGAAGGATTTTCCTAAGAATGTGCCAAAGTAACAGTTCGCTAACCAAGTGAACATCACATATATAGAAGGATTTTCCTAAGAATGTGCCAAAGTAACAGTTCGCTAACCAAGTGAACATCACATATATAGAAGGATTTTCCTAAGAATGTGCCAAAGTAACAGTTCGCTAACCAAGTGAACATCACATATATAGAAGGATTTTCCTAAGAATGTGCCAAAGTAACAGTTCGCTAACCAAGTGAACATCACATATATAGAAGGATTTTCCTAAGAATGTGCCAAAGTAACAGTTCAAGCAACCAAGTGAACATCACATATATAGAAGGATTTTCCTAAGAATGTGCCAAAGTAACAGTTCGCTAACCAAGTGAACATCACATATATAGAAGGATTTTCCTAAGAATGTGCCAAAGTAACAGTTCGCTAACCAAGTGAACATCACATATATAGAAGGATTTTCCTAAGAATGTGCCAAAGTAACAGTTCGCTAATCAAGTGAACATCACATATATAGAAGGATTTTCCTAAGAATGTGCCAAAGTAACAGTTCGCTAACCAAGTGAACATCACATATATAGAAGGATTTTCCTAAGAATGTGCCAAAGTAACAGTTCGCTAACCAAGTGAACATCACATATATAGAAAGATTTTCCTAAGAATGTGCCAAAGTAACAGTTCGCTAACCAAGTGAACATCACATATATAGAAAGATTTTCCTAAGAATGTGCCAAAGTAACAGTTCGCTAACCAAGTGAACATCACATATATAGAAGGATTTTCCTAAGAATGTGTCAAAGTGACAGTTCGCTAACCAAGTGAACATCACATATATAGAAGAATTTTCCTAAAAATGAGCCAAAGTTACAGTTCGTTAAACAAGTGAACATCACATGTATAGAAGGATTTTCCTAAGAATGAGCCAAAGTGACAGTTCACTAACCAATTGAACATCACGTATATAAACGGATTTTCCTAAGAATGAACCAAAGTGACAGGTCGCTAATCAAGTGAACATTACATGTAATTCAGAGAAGTATCCCTCCGCCGCGACAACTGTTCAGCCACGCCACGTTCAGCCACAAGTGTTTGGTTATGGCTCCCATGAATACACACTATGCATAAGTCTAAGAGTTTTGCTGAGATATATGCACGTACGCGAGTCTGGGAAATATTTAAATTTAATTATGTATGTGGAAAATCTCTTAAGATGTTCTTATAAACCAGTAAAGAAAACTGCCACGAATGTAAATAGAAAGCTCTCAATCACAGCTCGCCACACAACAGCACAATAGCCGGAAACACGTGCACGAGTACGCATGTCACATTCTAGTCTTGTTAATAAATTTTAAATAAACATTAAATTTATCGCTCAAAAAGTAAACTCAATGTCATTTTAATAGAAAAACGTTTTTACAGAAGAGCAAAAAACACTGCAGTTCCTAATTTCAATTATTTCTCGTGGCGCACTATATTTTCGTCGGACGAGGACATCACAAAAGGAAGCGTTCGAAGCCATTTACAAGTTAGCCAACTGCAAACGAACGAACGCAGAATGAGAGTCTAATGGACTCGAGGACAGAAAGACAAGAGAACCTTCAGTTATGTTGCCAGCACTAGCTGTCACTTTGTCTCATTCTTAAGAAAATCACCAGCGGTAGTTCAGTGCACCAACTGATGTCGCTGCAGCGCCTATGCTCGGGAGGTCCTAGGTTCGAGTCCTGATTCGCAGGATTTTCCACACTAGTTTTCAGCTAGGTCGAATTCAGTTGCTGTTTCGAGGAGAATTCTAGCGGCCGGCTGCTCTAATCGGTAGTTTTCCGTGGTTTCTCCGATCAACACCAGGCGAATGCCTGAGTAGTACCCTATCAAACGGGCCACGGATCGCGCGCGAACTTTCCTTCCTCTACCTTGTCCTATCCTCTCCCTTAACTCACACACACTTACACTAACATGCACTACGCTACCGCATATTTCGGGAGAGCTTAGAGCTTGTCCCGGCTGGGGCGGTGCCCCGCTGGTGAGAGAGTTCTGGTTGGGGGGAAACCCCGCTAGACGACGGAAGGTCGGCGCCGGATCTCGCTATCCAGCGGGGGACGATCACCGCCATGCCCCCCCAGGAACAAACATTCACGACACTTACGGGATTAATGACTTACGCCGTTGACGCGCCCGGAATTACTAACAACCAACCAACTTAGGAAAACCCTTCTATAGCAGCGAGCGCTTTGCTGCGGACGCGAGGAGACCTTTACGAAGTTTCCAGAGCGGAAATCAGTTTTCGATCCGGCGCCGCCGACGTCGCCTACACAGTGTAATATTAACGTCCGTCTTGTTGAAACGCAAGACGTGATAGGATGTCGTGTTTAAACTGTGAAAGCAATGTTTGACAGGAGACGAGATATAATATAAGAGTTAGGGGATGACAATGTCACGAATAAACGAGAAGCGGCATTCTGAGTCTTGGGAAGGGTGTAGGGCAGGAGTTTGTGCCATTATGACAGACGATTCGCTTTGCAAAATGTTTACTACGTAGCAACACTGGGAATGCTCACTGCGTAATTTGTAAGTTGTAATTTACAAGAGTAAAACCGCTCGACATGTGTGGAGGGTACATTTCACTTTTTTCTTTATTCCTAATATACTGTTTCTTTTTGACATAACGAAATAATTATGAAATAAGAATAATCATAAAAATGTATATTGAAACATCTCGCGTGTTATCTGTAACTGTAATTAATTAATTACTTCCTGTTGTAAGGAATTATATCTTATCAACATCTGCTCAAAAGATCAAGAAAACAACGATAGCTGTGTAGATGAATATTTAAAACGATTTAAAGCAAATTAATGAATGAACTGTTAATGCAGATAAATTTGTAGAAACTTTTTTTTTAAGTTTCAAAACTCATGTAGTATATGACTCAGTGTAGGGATCACAGAATTTTGAAAATGTGCACAGAATTCACTTCTCCCCATAGCACGTCATACGCAGTTTTAACTGTTTTTTTACGTAAAATAAATAAATAAATAAACACAAATTTCGTACACTAATGTACCAATGTATTTGTTTTAAAAATATATCTTTGGGTCGTGTGAAGTTGAAAATGAGACTTACTGCGATCAGTATTGCTCAATTACAAAAATACTAAGCAGGGTTCGACAACATTGAATCACCCGTTAAATGTGATATATTTTAATGTTGTGAATACATACCCATATAGCAAACATTTTCAGAAGTATTTATTTCATAACAAATATATTTTGAAGGGAGGAGATATAATAACCTTATTTACATCAATGTGCGTTCCCGACGATTATTCGACAGTTTTGCCATCATTTGTATCTTCTTTAAATTCGACTACACCATTATTTTCATAGATAGACTCATTATTTCAAATTTGCACACATTTCAAAAGTCCCGCGCTCGAGATTAACTTATTTTTCCCTCAAAAACATCCAACAGCTCTACAAAGAGAACAAATAATTCGTCTAAGAGTATTACCTCGAACTACTCGAAAGATGGCCGTGAGAGTGCAGCACCTCCCTGGACGGCGGAAGCGACCGCCGCTAACAAAATTTCCATTGGCGACTTAGGAGAAATTGGCTTCTTCCCGCTAAGGGGTGGCGAGCTCACATTGTTTGAAAATCAGCAGGCGAGCAGTTTGGTGGTGGATGCCTCGCTCGTGTGAAACAATTGTAATATGCGCATGTCGACTGCACTGAAAGCTGAATTACTTACGTAAAGTTGAGGGCGGCGATGGTGTAACGGTTAACGTATCAGGCTGATATACCCAAGTTCGCGGGTTCAAACCCGATCGAAGCCGTGGATTTTCAAGGGCGAAAGTTTTTTGTACTCCTTACTTCGGAGGGGAAGTAAAGCCGGCTGTCCCATGTTAGTAGATTTACTGCATGTAAAAGATCATCAAACCTGAATGAAGCATCTGAGCTAAATTCAAATAGCCTGTTTCGTCGCCCAAGAAATACCTTTTTTCTCCCCTAGTAGGTGAAAAGAGAGTAACGAAATTTGCGGGGTCAGGCGGAAGAGCGAGGAGCTGTATTGTCCATGAACCAGCGTGTTGGGCGCATGAACTTCATTCACTCGCGAATAAGAGATAGAACCATAAAGGAAACCGATTTCCTTTCGCCCAGACATAGGTAACATTTGATATTTTCTTCAATATTTAATGTTAAAAGCAGATCCTAACGCCAAGTTGTGCTTACAGTCTTACTACTTGTCGTTTTCAGAATCTTACCTTATGACAAAAAACAGAAAGACTTACAGCAGATTTTTGACCCTATCTTCAAAACTCACTTAAGCTATATTTGAAGCCTCAACAACCATTAAACCCTTCGGTTTAATCAAGAACATGATCATACGCGATGAGAGTTAATAATAGTTCGTGTAATACAAAGAATCAAGTGGAAAGCAGATTTAATATTTTCAACCACTTTCAGGCACTCACTTCACTTTCTTTCCATCATTTCAAAGAATCCATAGAAATTTAAGTTAGATAACTTTTCTGAATGTACACAATGACTTAGGCACCATCATTTTGGTAAAATTTATCTCCAATGCACGAGCCTTTTTCATAATTATTTAGAAAATACAGTTGGTTTTTTTTATGTCAACCTTACGGCTCACAACTCGTTTCTACATTTTAAAGCATCTAACAGTATCACTGATGTTAATTACTGGTACCACAAAAGGATTTTTTATCCACAGGCTCTCATCAAATTACTGTAGTTGCCTGAAGGTACATGAGCTACTGTAATTTGAAAGCGTGTTCAACATCACTGAAATCGGCATCATTAGACAGAAATAACACAACACTTCATGGTTTACCTTGTTAGGTAATTTTGGCCTAATTCTACCATCCTCTTCAACTGCATTACTTGTCATGTCCATGATTAAAAGATACAGTTAATTTGTTGAAGGTTGAATATTGATTTTGAAGGCTTGATGTTGATTTTTTATTTGCATTCTCCTTATATTTTAAAGGAAAAAGACACCTCAGTACTCTGATTTCAAAATTTCGAATGTGTTGGGACAAACTTAGAATTATAGCTCGTGAAAAACTAAGTTAATTAGGATCGATGATCATGTACTTGTTTAAATGAAGGGACTGGGAGTAAAAGATGGCAACCTTCAAAGTTATCATTTTTGTGATATTAAGATTTTCGTACGCCTCCATCTACTGTCCGCGCGCTGTGATTCTCAAATAGTCCAAATTATGACGCCTAGTTGCCCCCCCCCCCGCCTTTTATCTTTATGTACTCCATGCAAACCCTTTTCAGAATAAATGTTCGCTTGTTTTTATCTCGCTAACGTGGGTTAACATGTTTTACTCACAAACCGTTCAAATAATTGTGTACTTCCAACATGGACCAGAGAAGATGATTGTCCTCTTCGGACGGCATAGCGGTAAGGCCTCCAACGAACTGCGTCAACAACTTTCACCAACAAAAGGCCGACCGACTCGTCGTTAGCCTCATTACAATGCAAGTCGCGCCTCGTTGGCGCCTTTTTCTCTGTTTCTCCCTTTCCATAATTTGCCAGGTGCAGTAGAGTGTGTGTAACAGAGATAAGTCGTTCATAATCAGAATTGGCCGCGCATAAAGACGTTCTTGCTTGAGTCACTTCCACGACGAGTTCGTTTCTGTCGCTCTGTTTCTTCCCGTTTTCTTAATGAGACATTTTACGGTTTAATGAACATGATTCCTTAGTATTATTTGAAGAAAGAACGCTTTCTCTAATAAATCAACGCTTTCTCTAATAGGAGAGTGTGGGTTTTAATGGATCTCTTAAAAGAGTAAAATGATTATACTCATTCATGTAACCTATACCAAAAAATTAATGGGATTTATTTGAATTTTGTCTTGCTTCATCCGTTTTCCTCTCTTTCTCCTCATAACGCAATAACTTCAATAAACATCAATACAGATTATGAAGGCGTATTGTGATTTTCCCAACTCTCACTCACGTTCTGAGTGATCAATTGTTAAAAATAGTTCATTCAAACTTCAGCCAATCCCAGCTGTATATCAGTAAAAATTTATCAAATTTCTAAGTCAGTGTAATTCAAGCCACGTGGTTTTATCTATATTTTATTAGTTAAATAAGCAAAATACTCTGTGGATTTGTACATTACATTGATCGTTGAACACTTTTATGCAGTGTTTTGTAAAATGTTTGTCCTTTTTCAGTAAAATATAAGTATTAAACAATATAAAATATTAAATAACGTTTGTTTAATAATAATAATAATAATAATAATAATAATAATAATAATAATAATAGTTTAAAAATAGCACACGTTTCACGCAAAATTATGCGAAAACTACTCACATTTTCGAAATTATTATTATATCAGAGGAAAATACGCAGAGAAAAAGTTTTGAGCCTTTTTGAGAAAATTTATAAAGTGATGAGGCATCATATGAAGTACCTCCCAAAATCAAAATATCCGTTTCACACTTGCAGAGCCTCAATTTCGTGCAGGTCGATTGGGGAATATCAATTTTGAAGAAAATCGTTAGAGCGGTTTAGGTGAGCATTGACCACTAACAGACACACATTTTACCGTCAATTTATTTTTTGGTCTACATATAGGAACAGAATTTATTCACTTTTTCGTCACCAGGGCCCAATAATTATGTGTTTTTCTGTCGAAAAATCACTGTATTTTCTCGCAGCATTACAATACGTTCTCTATACTCCGTAAGCATAACGCACGAAAGTAATAATACATTTCTAAACTACGTCAGTACTTTTCCTTTAGTTTGGACCACAACAACTGGAAAATATTCGTTAATTACCAAGGAATAGATTATCAACGATCAATGTAATCCTTATATCACCACTAGCTAACCTTAAATAGTTTTTGTCCTGAAATAAACTAATTATTTCCCGTTTCTCAATCTGCACAATTTTCTTTTAAAATTTTCTGACGACAATATCGTTAAAGAGTAATAAAACAGAATACAAGATTTGGACATTCCAAATTAAGCCATCCAAAAATCATATCCCCCGACATGTGAACTTAACCAAGCTATACCAAACTTGACCTAGATCACATCTTTAAAGTTTGTCCCAGATATAACAATCAAAGGCAGTCATTTGGATTCATATATCGTGCCTTCCTGCATTCATCTTAAGATCAACATAAAATAATCAACTTTTGTAAAGCTTTCAATACATTCTCTGAAATTTTACACCATTATTTTATACAAATTTATTCCTCCCACGTATGATTTAATACCAGTTAAAGTTCCGTATTGTCAAGTTAAATTGTAATATTGTTTTTGCCAAATATAATTTTTGTAATCACACCATAATAAAATACAATATTCGTAATAGACACTAATAACCAAGCTGTTGATGAGACTATAAATAAATTTAATTAAAAAGAATACCACAAATACGTAGAGAACAATCTTGTTGTGCTTTAGAAAGTATAATAAACAAAGTAAGACAATTATAATGGTTATTCCTTTCTTTAGTAGGCGTGTAAGTTCAGTGAGCACGGCGGTCACTACGGTGTGATGCGACCTCGGGGGGGGGTAAAAAGTTACGAGAAGATTAATGTGTTGGAACTCCCGCCGCTACGTGGATACTCTTTGATTACATGTCATTCCGCCACTTTTCCCTTTCACATCTACACGATAGAGGAGAGATACTCATATTCTTGGTTCTCTTTTCTCTCGATTCTAGCCTCGGCCTATGGCACTGACGGGGTCTTCCAAGAATAGATTGATGTTGCCGGGAAGGGAAGCGTTCGCCCTGGTTCGATATCATGAAAGATTGCCTTTTCGCGTTATCTTTATGTAGAAGCCAACTAGGATCGAACGAGTTCGTTTTTCGCATACCTGATGTGATTTATTTAAGAAGATGAATACAAAATAAATTTCGTTGTCATTTGTATCTTTATTGCCACATTTTACGCCATTGACACTGTTGTCAAACCAAGTTCTGAGTTATTAGGAAGCTCCTTTTTTCTTTACAATAAAGAACTCTTTATTAGCTGTACCCACGTACAATTGGTTAAGATATTTTCACTTTAATATCTCAAAACAATTTATAACTTAGTTTTAGAACTTACAATTTTTTAGTGTGAAGTCTTTGAAAACCCTGTACGATTGTGTGCTGTATTCATGAGTGTCGTGTGCTGAAATTCATTCTGTAATTTTGCAAATATGTTTAAATAGATTGCTAGAATGTATCCCCAAATAAATTCAGGGATGCTGAAACACTTAAAATGTATCGTTAAGATTTTTCATTATGACAATCGATAGTTCATACGTTTCTATTCATAATAATTGCGTTCCAAAGCAAAAGATGCTAAGTACCAAATTGTTCGAAACGGAGGTTTTGATATCTAAATATTATATATAAATTGGTGCCAATACGCAGTTAAAAAAGGTGTTCCAAACACCTTCCGAGTAGTGGTAATATTTACCTAGTGATGGCTCTGGTTGTATGTCAGGAATAGGAATTCATACAGTTTTTATTGATTTCCGGAAAAAAACATTTTTGAAACTTAGCTTCCTTGGCTTTGCAGGGCCTCAGTTGGTAATTCATTAAGTTTCGAAGAAGCGCTACCAGATATGTTGTGAACTGATTGCATTTAATACGCAAATATATTTTTCATGCAATTCGAAAGACGTATTCATTTAATTTATGATATGTATTTACAAATGTATTTGTCATAATCAGTTGTAAAGTGAACGTTCAGTAAATATATCCCGCTATGTAAGGCTTGGAATCTATGCAATGTAGATGTGACCGTTGGACGATGTGCAATGCACAGATGCTTAGTGAGTTGCCTACTCTGACGCCATCTAACGGCGCTCACCGAAAGCGCTCAGCACCGACATCTTTCGGTGCAAATATGAATTAGTGAGTCAACAAGGGTTTTATGGGTTCAAGATATATAAACAATTTTCTAAAATTATTGATCATGGCCATATTAAAAGGTACTTTCAAAATTGTATCTTTTTAAAAACGATTCTGTTAATTACGGCATGCTGACTCAATATGTTAACACCTGTTTACTATGGTTCTTTGGGGCATGTGCTAGTTGCCCAATGGAAAGCAAGAATTCCCTTAATTTTCAATATTTTATCTTCTAGTTTACTAAACTGTTTATTTGACAAGTTGTCGCACTAAATGCTATGAGATTCTAAATATTTCAGATAATCGCTACACTGGTCGTAAGTTCATCAGTTGCAATTTATCAGAGTCGCCCTTACATTCTCTCTGAACCATTTCGTGACCTTGCTAAAATTAAATTAAGATTAATTGATTGATTGATTTTAATCAAGTTTTCCTTCCCCGCATACGTTGTACGTACATTATAGAGATGTTATGTAATGCGACATCTAAAAACGGTGGGCAGAAAAATTCGTATTGTAAGTTTCTGACACCGGAAAAGTTGATAATTATTGTTCTTATACGTCAATTACTTGCTCTAAAATGTTGTGCAGTCAGAATCCACGTTTGGTGGTTTCTTCATGTAGAAAAATTGGTTTACAGAAACCCGCATGTCCATCTGTCTGTGAACAACACTAGCTATTTAACCGTTTGTAGGATATTCACCAAAACTGATATTTCCTGACTGATCTGGCTGATGACGTGACCTCTGAATTTGAAACGTGTATTTTAATTTTTGCAAATACTTTATAACAAGCCTAAAAAACATTTTCAATTTTTTCCTCAAAAATGGCTCCAAATATTTGAATTAAATTTTTTATCGAATAACGTACGCTTTTAAAAATGACGGAAAATGGCGATTTCTATTGAATTCTCTGCATTTTCGAAAATTGAAATAAACATTTTTCGACGTCTTTTTATAACTACAATATAGAAAGCACAGATTTTTCTTCTGAAGTTCTTCAATATTACAACTTTTAATGATTTCGTGTACAATATTCTCCAAAAACGTAATAAATAATTAAACCTATAAAATAATTTTTGTGTAAAATATATGCAGTTTTTAAATAATTGCTTTCTATAAACGGCTCCAATTCTTTTCTGTAAATTTTTTATCAGATAGTGTGAAATACTCTTATAAAAATAGCGCAAAGCCGGTTTACATTTAACTCTTTGAATTTTCGAAAATTGCAAAAGTTACAAATAATGGGAGGAAGTATGTGTTGTAGCTCCACTAGATTTGGTGTCGTGATGCATTGCTTCGTTGTGCATACAATTACCATACCGACATAAAAGGTTTTCAACGAAATACTCTTATAAAAATAGCGCAAAGCCGGTTTACATTTAACTCTTTGAATTTTCGAAAATTGCATAAGTTACAAATAATGGGAGAAAGTATGAGTTGTAGCTCCACTAGATTTGGTGTCATGATGCATTGCTTCGTTGTGCATACAATTACCATACCGACATAAAACGTCTTCAGCGAAATGTCAAATAGATTTAATAAAAATACAGTAAACCCGTACTGCAAAAATACTCGAGCAGAGATCAATACGTTGTCGTTACAGGATTCGGGAGAATAGGAAAGCACATAGAAAACAGATATTGCACGTCTTAGGAAGTGACAAACACATGAATAATGTGATGTCATTATTTTTTTTACATAAAGCTATTAGTGACTAGAGCGTGTTTACTTGAGTAACGCGATTTACACATTACATACGATTGATTTTTCTATTGCTGACCACGATCTGGTGCTGTCTTTACACATTTGATATAAACACTGTAACGAACGTTTGTATACTGTAGTATCAAACTCTTAATTAACGACCAATTTAAAAACAGACTAATATTCATTTTTAAAACGAGATTAAAACATTAAGTGACTACTATGTGTCTTACACATGTTTGAAATAAATGGAAGTAACACATGATATGACTCAGT
Source organism: Teleogryllus occipitalis (assembly GCA_011170035.1). Taxonomy (NCBI): domain Eukaryota; kingdom Metazoa; phylum Arthropoda; class Insecta; order Orthoptera; family Gryllidae; genus Teleogryllus; species Teleogryllus occipitalis. The sequence continues at coordinate 22,569 of BLKR01003478.1, read as the reverse complement.
ATTTTATTGTTGTTTTAAAAGTAATATTATTCTCTATTTAAATTGGTTGTTAAGTTGGAGTTTGATACAACATTTAGCAGTTGCAAATTGCATTAGAATATGTATTTCTCCCCGTGAGAAACAAATTATCTTGAGTGACCACCATATTTGTTAGTATAATATGGTTTTGTTGGTTAATATTAATTATGAATTGTTTAAATTATGAAAAATATTGAAGTGAACGTCATTTGCCTGACTTGAAATGAATATCTAAAAAAATCTAAAAAACATGTTCCTCTCTCAATCTTGTTTTTTCACTGTGGCACTCTGATCAAATCTTATGTTTTCATTATCTCTTCTCATAAGTAAAGGAACCTCGTTTATGTACATATATACAGGGTTTTTATTTACAACAAATTATGATGTAGATCAAAAACCATTAACAAAACCTGATCCGGAGCGAAAAAAAGAACTAAGTTACGTTAAACACGTTGCACAAAGATTTCAGAAACATGAGCATTCAAAGATTGTGTAGGTTATATACCAAAAGGCAAAGTAATGTAGTATGGGCAACAGGCTCCAGGAATGACAGAATCTGTCTACAATGCTGTTAATAACCAGTTGTTTTACACCTTAGGCAGTGATTTTCTCGTAATATCTCTAACAGTTACGTAAATAATCTTCTTCTTTATTATTTCAGTAGTAAAGATGTGGTTTGCGGCTCTCACACGCAACCAATCTTTATAAATTAGGACTCTAAAGAAAGAGAATTTCACGGAAACATGACAAATTACACTTTGACTTATAAAATATGAAGATTATTTGAAAGAATGCATCTAAATGTTCATGTCAAATGCAATCTGCAACTCTCGGGGAGATCTTCACACTCGCTAATAAATAATTTCCATAAATTTACTAAGTGATCAATAAATCTTGTATTTACCATTTTTTCTAACTTTTTGTTTTCTAACTTCATTATTTATAACTTTCAAAATTTAGGTAATTCAGATATTTCAAAGAAAATGAGATTGCGCCATTTTATTAAGCGTTCTTTGCGCTCTACCCGTGGAAAGAGTTGAATAAAAAAATTAGATTCGTTTTTGAGAAGATTTTGAAAATGTTTTTAAGATCTCATGTAAAGTAAATCTAAAAATCAAAATATCTCTTTCAAATTCGCAGGTCCTCTAATTACCGAAGATCGATTAGAAAAAAATCAGTTTTGAAGAAAATCGTCAGAACTGTTTGAGCGCTGACGTTGCTCACACTCAGACAGACGGACATAGATCAGACATTTTGCTGACAATCAATTTTTCGGCCTCAAGGATTCACAACTTGCGTATTCTGACTACATAATGTTTAACGAGGAAGTAATGTATTTCATAAAAGAACGAGGTTTATCCCCTTTTTCGATACCACGACCCCACAATACGAGTTTTTCTGTTGAAAAATCGTCGATTTCTGCCGCAGCCTTAAAGTAAATTCTCATAACTACGTATGTATGTAGCTAAATGTGAGAATAAAAAAAAGCCAACTAGTATAAGAAGATTAGACTGCAATAGATCATAAATTGGTCAAACTAAACGTATGTAGAGCACAGGACTACTTGAACACAAAAGAAACATAAAAGACCTGGCATGTAGACGAAATTCTCTAACACGACATAGAGGTACAACTTCCCGTAACGTAAGTTTCCAGGTATACAAATTTTAGCCCGCGAAAAATTCTTATACTCTAGATTAATATTAGACACGGTGTATATCAAAACATCTTGTTTGAATACACAGGTGAAATCTAATAAATTTATTAGTTTATATGATGGATTATTAAGTAATTTTTATCAAAATTAAAATATTTCTCTTACTAACTTATCTTCTTTCTGTCTAACTTGATTTTGTACTGTCCCTATCAACCTCTCTCCGTTTACTTCCTTTCATACAGTAATACGATATAATACTGAGATACTCAAAAGTTTTCATGAACGAGCGTTTTGGTGTGACTTATGTACATTAATAATATATTCTTCTGTTTACATTTGACTGTCTGACCATTGTTAAAATATTATATTTATTATTTTGTCACTTAAGCCTGACGATGGAGACCACTACTTTCCGAAAAGTTGCGCTGTATGTATCATATATATATATATATATATATATATATATATATATATATATATATATATATATACTAGCTGACCCGGCGAACTCTGTTCCGCCTTAACAGCCGGTCCCATCTTTTTCTCGCGTCGCACTCACTGTGAGAAACTGTACTATCCTTGTTGCACTCGTGATAATAAAGCAATTGCAGATTTGTGTTTTTCTCTCAAACAAAGAAGAATTAAAAAAAAACGCTCTGATATTAAATAGATAATTAAAAATCTATTACGTAGCAGAGCGTTTTTTTAATTGATTTTTGTTTAAGAGAGAAATACAAAGTTGTAATCATAGGGACCGGCTGTTGCGTGCGAAAACGTGCAAAAACGTGCGTTCTCACACAGGGACGCTGTCGAACGGGATAAACAGTATCCTATGTCCGTCTCCTGGCTCTAAGCTTCTGCTCACCAATTTTCAGCCAAATCGGTGCAGCCGTTCTTGAGTTATAAATAGTGTAACTAACACGACTTTCTTTATATATATATATATATATATATATATATATATATATATATATATATATATATATATATATATATATACAGGTGCGCGGCCAAAATCCGGACAAATTGAACATTTTTATTGACACTATATTTTTTGTTGTAAACATGAAAAATTAAACAAAATTTTTTTACCACGTAATGTATAGGATCATATAGAATAAATTTATTCTATATATCCCCCACTTGCTTGAACGACCGCCCCTAATCTGGGTCTGAACCGCTCGCAGGCACGGTGCAAGGCATTACGGTCCATTTCGGCGAATGCTGCTTCAATAGCAACTCGGAGAGATGCTACGTTCGGGTGTCTCAACTTGTTCGTCACTCTCTCAACCACGCTCCATACATAATAATCCAACGGATTTAAATCTGGGCTGTTGGGAGGCCAGAATTCCTTCGACCAAAACATGTCGATATTGTCCGATAACCAATTCTGCACCAAATGACTCGTATGGGCGGGCGTACCGTCTTGCTGGAACACATATGGCCTTCCAGATGCTACGTTGTCCATCCACAGCTTCACAACGTTAGATAAGACATTCACATAAACCTCCTTGGTCACATTTTCCCCTTTTTGGAAGAAATGAGGTGGCATAACGTCACCTTCGGACGAAACAACTCCTAGCACGTGCACATTGGCCGGAAATTTTGTTCTCGATACCACAGGGACATCCTCAGGGTCGAGGGCAAGCCAGCGGCCATTTCTTCGATTAATTTTTGCGTCTACCGTAAAAATTTTCTCATCGGAAAAGAATCTGATTCGTCCAGCCGCCTTGTTCCGTAAGGAGCACAAAAGAAGATTGCACCGTTCAACTCTCTTCGTCCTGGCGGCTTCAGAAAGCATCTGTCGAACTTTGATGGTGTAGGACTTGTAGCGGAGGTCTTCCTGGACAATCTGACGCATAGTTGTCTCACTTATCCCGACAAGCGACGCAATTTTTCGGATCGATTGCCCTGGATCCTCAAAAATCAGTTCTTGAACGCGTTGAATGACTTCTGGCGTCCTGACTACGCGCTCCTTCGAGTGCACTTTCCTCGCGGGTGTTAGGAGACCTTCCTCTGACTTCTCCGACTCCTTGTATTTTGCCACGACATCATATACTGTCGATCTCGGATATCCGAAGAAGCTGATAATCTCCGTCGCTGAGCGACCAGCGCGAACACTTTCAATTATCGCTGCTCTTCGATTATATTCTTCGCTTTGTCTCAACATTGCGACTGTTTTGAGGTTATGTCTGCTTAGTAGATGTGTATACGATATTCATGTAACAATCGCGACATCTTTAAGTGGTATAAAAGAGCGGGAGATTCAAATCTAATTTTGTCCGGATTTTGACCGCGCACCCTGTATATATAGATATATATATATATATATATATATATATATATATATATATATGTATCATATATATAAGAATTATAGACAGAAAAAATAAATAATAGTTAGTCTGAGACGAATTATTTAACTACCAAAAATTGCAAAAATCAATTAAGTTATTTCAAAAGCAAATAATAAATCTAAACGAAAGGAAAGTAAAGTAAACGATTAAGTGAAACTTCCATGATTGAAGTCTGTATTACGTCTTCATAATAACGATGAATGAAAATCTGGTAATCTCACGTCATTTTATACAAAACTACATCCGTACTATTTAGTGCCAGTAACAAAACTAGTTAAAGCAGAGTTCTAAGTGTGCAACTTCCATATCGATCGATTTCTTCGCGCATTTTTCTCGCTAAATGGAGAACATATTGAAATGACCTCTAGCTTTGTTTTTGAACGCAGCATTCAACTTTTTGGTTCGGTTCTTAGTTATTTCGGTTAATCAGTTTTGTATTGTTGTTTAATGTTATAGCTATTAACATACCTAGAAATGTTATGAGTGTTATTGCTGCCGAGACCAAAAGTTAAAACTCGAGGCGGAGCGTAGCGGAGCCGAGATTTTTAATTTGGTTGAGGTAATAATAACACTGTAACATTTCGTGGTATGTTCTGCATTTGATCAGTCACCATAAAATCTCACGAATTATGCGAAAATTTACAATACTCCAATAGTAAACTCATGAATTCCGTTGGTGCGGCACGTTAGTATGATATTGTAGAGTGTTGCTTGCGATATATCAATATAAACAATATTCGTATACCGTGGTTCGAGAAAATTGGATGCAAATAATTCTCCTGAACCTAAAGAAACGACGGTTAGGAAATTGGCGCGTTGACTTCCAGTGTCGACACCACCACATCGTCAGTCAATACGATTACCGGATTATTTTCATATGGTGGAATGACAGGAAAATGAGGTTAATTTACCTAATATACATTTTTCTAATTGTACTATTAATAATATTATATCTAAGAGTAATTATTTCCCAAAATAATATGAATTATTTCTGAATTGTTTGAATCTGTTTTGTTTTGTACATCGCCATGGTTTTTCCTTAACAAACATTTGACTTGTGACGAACCGATGGTTGTTTACGTTGCTAAGGATGTTAAAACCCGTTGCTAAGAATGTTAAATTTCTTAACATGCAGGTACACTTAACAAACAAGCAGGGTTGCATGTTAAGAGGGGTTAAATACGCATGTGACCGTTAAAATAAATAACGTAGTGATTCTCCCCAAGGCGGTAGCAAAGCAATCGCGTCACACCTTATCCCAACAACCCAATGAGCGTGGTGTGTGTTCGAGGCATCGGGCACATGGTGGGCGCGGGCATCTACGTGCTGGCGGGCCCCATCGCGCGCGACACGGCCGGGCCCGGCGTGGTGCTGTCCTTCCTGCTGGCCGGCTTCACCTCGCTGCTGGCGTCGCTGTGCTACGCCGAGTTCGGCGCGCGCGTGCCCAAGGCCGGCTCCGCCTACGTGTACGCCTACGTCAGCGTGGGCGAGTTCTGGGCCTTCGTCATCGGCTGGAACATCATCCTGGAGCACATGATTGGTGAGCGTTAGACAGTGTTCATGTAAAAGGGAGCACACTCGATAAGTTCATCCACATGTTTTATTTTCGTCAATATTTAATTTAGATTACATCAGATCTATTTATTTCTTCTCTCCATTTGCGATTTGTATGAAAAGATTCGTTTACAAAACGCAGATGAAGATGGTCTGGACATCTCTTTTTACTTTCTCGTCTTAGGAATTCTTCGTAAGAAGAGAAAGTTATGTAATCGTGCGTCGGAAAACGGCGAAGTTTCGCCAGAAAAAATCTTATAGCAGGGCTCTGGTAACGAAATAGTGAATAAATCCTGTTGCTTAATTTGAAGAAAACAATACTCTAACTCGTGGGGTAGCCAAAATTCTTCACACAATGTTCGACCATGTTAATGGTGAATGAAACGAATGACATGTGAAACTGATATTTGTTGGAAATTGTAGAAATGAAGGAACGAACTCATTTACATTAAAACAATTCAAATGTTTTCTCGGGTAATGATTAAGGGTTAATATATTAAGGGTCAGCGAGGCAGGAATTAAATTTGAGTTTTTGTAAAAGTAAGAATGGCTACTGTAACAAAGAAGGGCGAAAAATTTACGAAACGGAGGTAGTACGATTTGGAAAGCTAATTAAGGCGGTGTATCTTGTCGAGGAATATTAAGATTCATATTGTGTGAAAACGGTGACCGGTAGAGAAATGTTTGTGTCAAATGTTGGCTTTTGTTATGTTTGTGGAGGCTATTTTCAATATTGAAATAATTCCGTCAGCGCAGTAGACGATAATTATAAGGTTACATCAATGTAGATTATGCGAGCATTGTAATATGTATGAAATCTGATGTGTTGAAGAGGAAGATAAAAACACTTGGTGAGATTGAACATGAACATACAAGATAAAGCTCGAAAACTGATATTGCTCTACGTGAACGACAGCGCAACATGTCATGAAGTGATTACATCGGTTTTCATCACTTTGATAACCAAGGTGTAACTTGATGTTTCAAAAAGAGTAATGTAGTCTAAGTGAATGTTCAAAGTTCTTTAATTGTTTATGGAACGAAGGTTTGAAATAGAGCACGGCAAATAAATCTGTTTCTACTTCTTATTGTGTAGCATATTATTTAGTTTTACTCTTGTCATCACAGTAACATAATTTTAATTCATGGTTTTCTGCCGAATAGATGACAGTCATTTGTGGGTCAACTGTGTCGCATTACGTGTGAATATGAAGTTCAGTGACAATATTTTCCTTATTATTATATTCCTTCGTATAATATATAGAAATGTTCACTCGTCAGAGAATGAAGAGGTGTATTTTGAATTTCTCGTCAATTATCCACACTTCGAGAAAAAAATGATTCATGAGTCACACCAATGAAGACTCTGGTGGTCAAAAGGCAGTCAACAGGTAAAAACAGGCACAGTGTCGCGACCGAGCGGTCTAATGTGAAGGCTGCCCTTTAGAACAGTTATCTGTTGGCAGTGGCACGGACGCACGTCTGGTGGCAGGAGTTCACAGCAGCGCAACTACACTGCTCGTGTGATTAACTCCATTTATACCAATACTTTGCTAGAAGACGCGTCACTCGGAAGCGCTGCTGAGTGGCGCCGTGTGAAGGGGCTCTAAGTGTACTTCAGCACAAACCGTGCCCCTTAAGGCTGCCTTCACATAGGGCCACTTTGTGGCGCCACCGAGAAGCGCCGAGCCCCTTCAAACCCAGCCACCGGCGAACGCCACTAACCGTGAGAAAGGAAGGATTCGTGTCCCACCGCTGTGGGCGCATGGCAGTCAAGAGGTTAAAGCAGGTTCAGTGAGCCTGTCAGTCAGTCAAACAGTTCAGTCAGCCTGAGTGGTCTAGTGTGAAGGCTGGCATTTAGAACTGTGTTTAGCTGGCGATAGCCTGGACGCGTGTCTGATTTGCTGCGGGTGAGAGATCGCTACTAAGCGCCACAGGAGTGTGACTACACCTGTCATGAGAATACTTCTACTTAAACCAATGCTTTGCCAGAAGTCCCGCTGGGGAAAGCTCGAAAGCACTGCTCAGTGACACCGTGTGAAGGGGCTCTAGCTGTTCTTGGGCGGTTTGCCGTCCTTGAGCATAGAAAGTGCTCCCTAAATGTCTATCAGGCCATCTGATCATCTCTCCGTCTGTCTGTCCGCCCGTGCTGTCTGTCTGTCGGTCCATTCGACTGTTCATCCGTCCGGCCGTCTGTCCGACTACCCAACCGTACATTCATCTGTCCGTTCGTTTGTCTAACCGTCCGGCCGTCAACGCGCCTGGCCGTCCGTGGGTCCTTCCGTCCCCGTCCGTCTGGCGTCTACTCATTGATCTATCTATCCTCTGTTCGTCCGTTCGTCTGACCATCCATCGGTCAGCCCGTCCGACAGTCCACCCGTCCAGCTGTTGTCCGACTGCCCGTCCCTCCGTTCCTCTGTTCGCCCGTATGTCAGCCCGCCTCTCCGTCCGTTTGTCCATCCCCTGTCTATCCGTCCGCCCGCCTGTCTGTCTCCTTTCGTCCGTCCAACCGCCTGTCTATCCGTTCGTCCGTCTGTCCATCCTTCTGTCCGTTCGCCTGTCTATCAGTCCGTCCACCTGTCTATCCGTTGGTTCGCCTGCCTATCAGTCCGTCCACTTCTCTATCAGTCCGTCCACTTGTCTATCAGTCCGTCCACTTGTCTATAAGTCCGCCCTCTTGTCTCTCCATCCGTTCGCCTATCAGTGCGTCCATTTGTCTATCAGTGCGTCCATTTGTCTATCAGTCTGTCCACTTGTCTATCAGTCCGTCCACCTGTCTATCAGTCCGTCCACCTGCCTATCAATCCGTTCACCTGCCTATCAGTCCGTCCACCTATCTCTCCGTCCGTTCGCCTGTCTATCAGTGCGTCCACTTGTCTATCAGTCCGTCCACCTGCCTATCAATCCGTTCACCTGCCTATCAGTCCGTCCACCTGTCTATCCGTCTGTTCGCCTGTCTATCGTACGTCCACTTGTCTATCAGTCTGTTCACCTGTCTATCAGTCGGTACACCTGTCTATCCGTCCGTTCGCCTGTCTATCCGTCCGTTCGCCTGTCTATCAGTTCGTCTACTTGTCTATCAGTTCGTCCACTTGTCTATCAGTTCGTCCACCTGTCTATCTGTCCGTTCGCCTATCAGTCCGTCCACCTGTCTATCAGAGCGTCTACTTGTCTATCAGTGCGTCCACTTGTCTATCAGTGCGTCCACTTGTCTATCAGTGCGTCCACTTGTCTATCAGTTCGTCCACTTGTCTATCAGTCCGTCCACCTGTCTATCAGTCCGTCCACCTGCCTATCAATCCGTTCACCTGCCTATCAGTCCGTCCACCTATCTCTCCGTCCGTTCGCCTGTCTATCAGTGCGTCCACTTGTCTATCAGTCCGTCCACCTGCCTATCAATCCGTTCACCTGCCTATCAGTCCGTCCACCTGTCTATCCGTCTGTTCGCCTGTCTATCGTACGTCCACTTGTCTATCAGTCTGTTCACCTGTCTATCAGTCGGTACACCTGTCTATCCGTCCGTTCGCCTGTCTATCCGTCCGTTCGCCTGTCTATCAGTTCGTCTACTTGTCTATCAGTTCGTCCACTTGTCTATCAGTTCGTCCACCTGTCTATCTGTCCGTTCGCCTATCAGTCCGTCCACCTGTCTATCAGAGCGTCCACTTGTCTATCAGTGCGTCCACTTGTCTATCAGTGCGTCCACTTGTCTATCAGTTCGTCCACTTGTCTATCAGTCCGTCCACCTGCCTATCAGTCCGTCCACCTGCCTATCAGTCCGTCCACCTGCCTATCCGTCCGTCCACCTGTCTCTCCGCCCACCTGCCCGTGTGTCCGTCCCTAAGCGTGGCTTGTGCGCAGGCGCGGCGTCGGTGGCGCGCGCGTGGAGCGGCGCGCTGGACGCGCTGACGGACGGCGCCGTGGCCAACTGGACGGCGGCGGCGCTGGGCGGGGAGCCCGGCCCGGGCCCCGGCGCGCCGCCCGACCTGCTCGCCCTCGTGGTGACGCTGGCGTGCGGGCTGGCGCTGGCCGGCGGCGCCAAGCTCTCCGCCGCCGTCAACGCCACCTTCACCGTGCTCAACGTGCTCGTCATCGTGCTGGTGGTGGGCGTGGGCTTCACGTACGGACGCATCGAGAACTGGGTCGGCCCCGCCGGCTTCCTGCCCTACGGCTTCTCGGGCGTGCTCGCCGGCGCCGCCACGGCCTTCTACGCCTTCGTGGGCTTCGACAGCATAGGTGAGTTTGCATTTAGGGGTCCTTCAATTGCTAGGGTCGTTGAGAACCATGAGTGATGATCTAATAAGTTGATAGCGATAATAATAATAATAATAATAATAATAATAATAATAATAATAATAATAATAATAATAATAATAATAATAATAATAGAAGATTGATTTTTTCGTGTTTCGGGCGCGTCATTTGCTTTGGTCATTAGTCCTGTAAGTGTAGTGCATGTTTTTCTCGGGAGATAGTGGTGATCTTCTCCCGCTGTACGGTGAGATCCAGCGCCGACCTACCGTCGCCTAGCGGGGGTTTCAACAACCAGGTATATCCCATCAGCGGGGCACCGCCCCAGCCGGGTCAAGCTCTAAGCTCCCGACCGGTCTCCCGGGATATGTGGTACTGTAGTGCAGGTTAGTGTAAGTGTGTCTGTGTAAGGGGAGAGGATAGGACAAGGAAGGAGAAGGACAGATCGCGCGCGGTCCGTGACCCGTTTGTTAGGGTACTGCTTCGACATTCGCCTGGTGCTGGAGAAACTACGGAAAACTAACGATCAGAGCAGCCGGCCGCTAGAATTCTCCTCCAGACAGCGACTGAATTCGACCTAGCTGAAAAGCTAGTGTCGAAAATCCTGCCGCCGTCAGGACTCGAACCTAGGACCTCCCGGTCAGAGGCGCTACAGTGACATCAGTTGATGGACTGAATAATAATAATAATAATAATAATAATAATAATAATAATAATAATAATAATAATAATAATAATAATAATAATAATAATGTAGGTTAAAAAGATGAATAGAGAGGATAGGGATTTGTGTGTGTTTGGATATGGATGTGTATCTTATTTGTATTATCAGTATGTGCTATGAGTGTGGGCGGGGCTGAGCGTGTGCGATGGTGCGTGTGCGGCAGCGACGGCGGGCGAGGAGGCGCGCTTCCCGTCCGTGTCGATCCCGGCGGCGACGCTGGTGGCGATGGTGGTGGTGACGGCGCTGTACGTGCTGGTGACGGCGGCGCTGACGCTGATGCAGCCGTTCTGGGCGCTGTCGGCGACGGCGGCGCTGCCCGAGGCGGTGGCGGCGCAGGGCCTGGGCTGGGCGCGCTGGGTGGTGTCGGTGGGCGCGCTGGCCGGCATGACCACCACGCTGCTGGGCTCGCTGTTCGCGCTGCCGCGCACCACCTACGCCATGGCCACCGACGGCCTGCTCTTCGCCTGCCTCGCGCGCGTCAGCCCCAAGACGCAGGTCTGTGCTTCCTCCTCCTCTTCTCCTTCTTCTTGCTTCTTCTTTCTTTTTTCTTCCTTCTTCTCTCTTCCTTCTTTCTTCTTCTTCTTCTTCTTTTCTTCTTCTTCTTCTTTCTTATTTTTTTTCTTCTTTCTTCTTCTTCTTTCTTCTTCTTTTCTTCTTCCTTCTCTCTTCTTTCTTCTTCTTCTTCTTCTTTCTTCTTTTTCTTCTTTCTTTTTTCTTCCATCTTCTCCTTTCTTCTTCTTCTTTCTTATTTTTCTTCTTTTCTTCTTTTCTTCTTATTCTTTCTTCTTTCTATTATCTTCTTCTTTCTTGTTACTCCTTCTTTCTTCGTCTTTCTTCTTCTTCTTATTCTTCATTCTTCTTCTTTCTTATTTTTTCTTCTTTTCTTTTCTTTTTTCGTCTCTTATTTTCTTAGCATCTTTTTCTTGTTTTTCTTTTTTCTTTTTCTTCTTGTTTTCTTCTTCATGTATTCACATCTTTTCTTCATTCTTACTCTTCTTCTTTTTTATTTCTTCCTATTTTTTCTTTCTTACTGTTCTTTTCTCCTTTTGTTTTCTTCTTTTATTCTTCTCCTTTCTTCTTTTCAGGGCACTTAAAAAAAAACATTGATAGGCGTGCGTAGTGAATTTCAAGAGAGGCAATGAGACAATCCTAACATTATGTCGAGGTAATATGAGAGTAAAACCTCAAAGTATAACACGTTTTCCTTGTAAAAGCGAGTTTCAAAAAGTAAACAGTTAACGAATACTTTAAAATTCTTTCAATTTTTGGAATGATGGTACCTGATAATTTCTTGGAAAATCTTTCGTTTGTTAACGGAGAAGAAGTTAAGGGTATCATGATGTAGTCATGAAATGGCATTCTCTTGTCCTCAGTAAACAAAAATTTTAATGTTTACCAATGTTATTGAGCTAGTTCAGGTTATAGAGATGTTACGTAGAAAGTTTGAGATGGACTTGCTTTTTTGAGATCCTGTTGTTAAAGAAGAGGGAAAATCTTCGGTAGACATCTGGTAATTGGAGCTTACTCTTACAGGATGCAATTTAATTTTTAGAAATTTAAAGCGTCTAAAGTGAATTAAATTCCGCCTCTTCGGCACTTCATGATCACATCTTGTAGTCGAAAACGCGCTGGAATTCGTCATTGAGTGACTCATTGTTTCCGGTCCCTAGTCTCGATAGTGTAGGGCATGCTTTTATGCCTGGATGTGGCGGTGTTCCTCCCCAGTGGAATGGTGAGATCCGGCACCGACATATACATTGTCTTGCGTGGAATTCCTCATCTAAGTATCTCCTCCAGGGGATAGCCCGTCGTTCTGAACTCCCAAGTTCAGAACTCCCTGTAGTGCATTTAAGTGTAAACGATGGGAGAGGATAGAACCAGGAAATAGGCGCAAAAGATTGCACACGGTCCGTGAGCCGTTTGTTTGGGCCCTGCTCCAGCATTCGCCTAGTATTGTTCGGAGAAGCCACAAGGAACTGAGTGGCTGGCCGCTAGAATTCTCTTGCCAACAGCGGCTGAATTCGACGGAGCTATCTAGCTAGCGTCGAAAATCTGTCACCGCCGGGACTCGAACCCTAGGAGTGGCTCAGTGCAACAGCTGAGCGGTGCTCCACTGCAGTGATTCTGACCGGGAGGTCCTAGGTTTGAGTCCCGACGGTGGTAGGATTTACGACACTAGCTTGTCAGGTAGGTCGAATTCAGCCGCTGTTGGGAAGAGAATTCTTGAGGCCGGCTGTTCTGATTGGCAGTTTTCTGTGGTTTCTCCGATCAACACCAGCCGAATAGCGGTGCAGAACACAAACGAGCCGCGAACCGCGCGCGATCTTTCCTTCCTGTTCCTTGTCCTATCCCTCCTCTTACACACACTTACACTAACATGCACTACACTCCCACACATGCCGGGAGACTGGACGGGGACTTAAAACTTGTCCCGGCTGGGGCGGTCCCGCGCTGGCGGGAGATACCTGGTTGGGGAAAACCCCGCTAGTCAACGGTAGGTCGGCACAGGATCTTGCCATTCAGCGAGGGAAGATTACCGCCACCTCCCGATGAAAAATACATGCACTACACTTACGGGACTAACGACCTCTGTAGTTGTCGCGCCCGGAATCACTAACAATCAATCAATACACCGCCACCTCCCGATGAAAAAGCATGCACTACACTTACTGGAGTAATGGCCTTAGCAGTTGACGCGCCCGGCGTGACCAACCACTGGTGGCAGGTGCCGCTGGGGACGCTGGCGCTGGCGGCGCTGTGCAGCGGGGTGCTGGCCATGCTGGTGGACCTGCACGTGCTGCTGGAGTTCATGAGCCTGGGCACGCTGCTGGCGTACACGGTGGTGAGCGCGGCGGTGGTGGTGCTGCGCTACCGGCCCGCCCCGCCCACCCGCCCCGCCGCGCCCTCGGCCGCCGCCGCCGCCTTCGCCGCCGCCTCCGCCACCGACGACAGCTCCCAGTCCGGCCTCGACCTCTCCTCGCCGCAGTCCGAGGTGAGACTCGCCTTGCAATTACTTGGGTTGTTGGTGGAGCAAAGACCTTGTTGCAATGAAAACAAAACAAGTCCGAGGTTGGTGAAGTAAAGATCGTGTTGCAATAAAAGCAATGCAAGTTCGTGGTGAGCCTCACCTCGCCATTATCTGGGTTGTTGGGGAAGTAAAGATCGTGTTGCAATAAAAGCAATGCAAGTCCGAGGTGAGCCTCGCCTCGCAATTATCTGGGTTGCTGGTGAAGTGAACACCTTGTTGCAATAAAAACAAAACAAGTCGGAGGTTGGTGAAGTAAAGATCGTGTTGCAATAAAAGCAATGCAAGTCTGAAGTGAGCCTCGTCTCGCATTTATCTGAGTTGCTGGTGAAGTAAAGATCGTGTTGCAATAAAAGCAATGCAAGTTCGTGGTGAGCCTCGCCTCGCAATTATCTGGGTTGTTGGTGAAGTAAAGAGCGTGTTACAATAAAAGCAATGCAAGTCCGAAGTGACCCTCGATTCGCAATTACTTGGGTTGTTGGTGAAGCAAAGACCTTGTTGCAATAAAACAAAGCTAGTCCCAAGTGAGCCTCGCTTCGCAATTATCTGGGTTGTTGGTGAAGTGAACACCTTGTTGCAATAAAAACAAAACAAGTCCGAAGTTGGTGAAGTAAAGATCGTGTTACAATAAAATCAATGCAAGTATAACAGTGAACATGACGAGTTGGCTTTAATCGTCCCTCTTCAAAAGTTTGTGGTAACTACTTGATAATGTTGAATTAACTGCTGAAATAGAGAAAGAAGATTTGCAAACACGACCTTTGAACTGTTTTTATGCTGCATATAAAACACGCCCTTTCCGTGAGTTCCCATATGTTCAAAGAATATCTTTAGAGCTTAAAAGCAGCCTAAAAGCCCTTGTGAACTCCTGCGGAATTTCACTCGCGACTTTTCCCTGTGAACTTTTTAAAAGCACTCTCTCCTCGCCACGGCTTGGGATAACTAACGGGAAGTGCAAACTGAAATGCAAGTTTCCTCATTAAATATTTATCGAGGCTTGATTAGAAAGTCTTTCTCGGAGAGAATTTTGAATAGATACTTCATCAATGTGTACTTTGTTGTAATTGATTCACAGTAAAATAAGACGTTCAAGAGGTAATTTCTTAATTTAAACTAGTAGAAAGTACCTTCATTTAAACCAGTAGAGAGGATCAACATCCAATTTTTTGGTTCTTGTCGAAACGGAAAACTAAATGTTTTGAAATTATCTTTGCTAAGAAAATAACTAGTAGGTCTTTCGTTCTCGATGCAGCACGTAAGAAGTAGACGTACGTAGTTGACATTTTGTGGCTTACACACGCGTATTTCGTAACTAAACTACAACCCAAAGGGTGAAGAGGAAATTAATATGACCCCTTGGGTTCAAATTATGTTGAAATATGTTTATTCAGGTGCTGAAAGCAAAAAAGGGGCGATTTACTCACACCATAGAATACAACATAAAAGGAAAGAAAGTATCATTATTTAGAAAGTATTTTACTTTTGTCCGAACATTGTTTTTGCTATAATTTACACAAAATGTAAACACGGGAATTAAAAATTATCGGGAAATTACCAGGACTAACTACTAATATATTAATCCACGAGAGGTAATAACCAAACTAACTAGAGGTAATAACCAAATTAATTAGTGTAGTGCATATAAGTGTAAGTGTGTGAAGTAAGGGGTGAGACAAGGACAAGAAAGAGGTAGGAAAGATCGCGCGCGGTCCGTGGCCCGTTTGTTAGGGTACTGCTCCGGCATTCGCCTGGTGTTGATCGGAGAAACCACGGAAAACTAGCGATCAGATTAGCTAGGACGGGTATTCTCCTCCAGACAAACGTGTTAGTGTATTGCATATGAGTGTATGTGTATGTAGGAAAGAGGAAGGAAAGCTCGCGCGCGGTCCTGTCTTGGGGCGAAGGGCCAGTGCGTGAGTGTGTGTGCGTGTCGCAGGGCGGGCTGCTGCCGGCGGTGGGCGAGGACGAGGAGGAGGGCGGGCCCGGGCGGCTGCGGCCGGGCTGGCGCTGGCTGCGCGCCGTGGGCGTGGGCGGGGGCGCCCCGGGCGCCGCGCCCGCCGCCGCCGTCGCCGTCTTCGCCCTGCTCAGCGCCTCGCTGTGCGCCTCGCTGCAGCTGGCGGCCGCGCCCCTGCGCGCCGGCCGCTGGTGGCCGCCCGTCGTGCTCGCCGTGCAGCTGCTCGCCATGCTCGCCTGTGAGCCACGCCCCCCCCTCACACACGCACACGCCCTTCCACTTCGTCGTTTTTGGGTGGATGCTTTCTTCCTATTCCTTTCTCCCTGTTCGTTTATTCCGGTTCCTTTCTTCCTGTTCCTTTCTTCCTGTTGCCTTCCTGTTCCTCCTTCCCCTTCGTCGTTGTTGTGTAGATGCTTTCTTCTTGTTCCTTTCTCCCTGTTCGTTTATTCCGGTTCCCTTCTTCCTGTTCCTTTCTTCCTGTTGCCTTCCTGTTCCTTTCATCCTTTTCCTTTCTTCCTGTTCCTTTCTCCCTTTTGCTTTCTTCCTGTTGCTTTCTTCCT
This sequence comes from Teleogryllus occipitalis, assembly GCA_011170035.1. Lineage (NCBI taxonomy): Eukaryota > Metazoa > Arthropoda > Insecta > Orthoptera > Gryllidae > Teleogryllus > Teleogryllus occipitalis. The sequence continues at coordinate 6,472 of BLKR01003478.1, read as the reverse complement.
GTTGCTTTCTTCCTGTCGCTTTCTTCCTGTTCCTTTCTTCCTGTTGCTTTCTTCCTTTTCCTTTCTTCCTTTTCCTTTCTTCCTGTTCCTTTCTTCCTGTTCCTTTCTTCCTGTTCCTTTCTTTCTGTTCCTTTCTTTCTGTTCCTTTGTTTCTGTTCCTTTGTTTCTGTTCCTTTCTTTCGGTTCCTTTCTTTCTGTTCCTTTCTTCCTGTTCGTTTCTTTCCGTTCCTTTCTTCCTGTTCCTTTCTTCTTGTTCCTTTCTCCATGTTTCTTTCTTCTTTTGCGAATCTATTTTCTTCTTTTTCTTTCAATTTTTCTTCCTTTCCGTTATTTTTGTGTTTTCTTCTTTGCGACCTGCTCCTCTCCACCTTCCTTTGCTTCCTTTCTTTCCTTCTCCTTCTTCTTTTTTGTGTATATACTTTCTTCGTGTTCCTTTCTTCTTTTGTGAATGTTTTTTCGTTTTCTTTCAATCTTTTTTCCTTTCCGTTACTTCTGTTGTTTCTTCTTTGCGATCTGCTCGTCTTCACCTTCCTTCTGTCTATTTTATATCTCTTTCCTTTTTTTCCGACAGCACTACCATAGAGAAAAGACCTACCTCCTTGATCTATGGTACTACATTCCCAGCAACATCATATTTGTCTTCATCACCTTATTATTTGTTTTCATTTCTCTGCTTTATCATCTGATTCTATTTCACATTTATCCATGAACCGAATGGAATGATAACCATCTCGTTTATTTATAGAATAAGCAATTTCATAAAACATGTACGGGAGTATTTACGACAACGGAACCTCCAAGGAACAGTGTTTTGAAAGTTCCCCCCCTAACATGGTTGTTGGTGTGGTTGGCAGGCGTGGTGGTGATGTGCGCGCACCGCCAGGTGCCGCGTGGGGAGCACTTGTGAGGCCTAAATCTTATGACCCCCCTAAGTACTAATACTTCCCCTCTAACACGGTTGTTAAGCACTTCTGATGGTGTGGTTGACAGGCGTGGTGGTGATGTGGGCGCACCGCCAGGTGCCGCGCGGGGAGCACTTCCGCGTGCCTATCTCTTATGGCCCTCCCTAGAACTAATACTTCCCCCTCTAACACGGATGTTGGTGTGGTTGGCAGGCGTGGTGGTGATGTGGGCGCACCGCCAGGTGCCGCGCGGGGAGCACTTCCGCGTGCCTATCTCTTATGGCCCTCCCCAGTACTAATACTTCACCATTAACACGGTTGTTGAGAACTTTCTCTTGGTGTGGTTGGCAGCGTGCTTAAATCTTATGACCCTCCCTCATACTAACACTTCCCCCTCAAGACGGTTGTTAGTGTGGTTGGCAGGCGTGGTGGTGATGTGGGCGCACCGCCAGGTGCCGCGCGGGGAGCACTTCCGCGTGCCTATCTCTTATGGCCCTCCCCAGTACTAATACTTCACCATTAACACGGTTGTTGAGAACTTTCTCTTTGTGTGGTTGGCAGCGTGCTTAAATCTTATGACCCTCCCTCATACTAACACTTCCCCCTCAAGACGGTTGTTAGTGTGGTTGGCAGGCGTGGTGGTGATGTGGGCGCACCGCCAGGTGCCGCGCGGGGAGCACTTCCGCGTGCCTATCTCTTATGGCCCTCCCCAGTACTAATACTTCACCATTAACACGGTTGTTGAGAACGTTCTCTTGGTGTGGTTGGCAGCGTGCTTAAATCTTATGACCCTCCCTCATACTAACACTTCCCCCTCAAGACGGTTGTTGGTGTGGTTGGCAGGCGTGGTGGTGATGTGGGCGCACCGCCAGGTGCCGCGCGGGGAGCACTTCCGCGTGCTTATCTCTTATGACCCTCCCCAGTACTAATACTTCACCATTAACACGGTTGTTGAGAACTTTCTCTTGGTGTGGTTGGCAGCGTGCTTAAATCTTATGACCCTCCCTCATACTAACACTTCCCCCTCAAGACGGTTGTTGGTGTGGTTGGCAGGCGTGGTGGTGATGTGGGCGCACCGCCAGGTGCCGCGCGGGGAGCACTTCCGCGTGCTTATCTCTTATGACCCTCCCCAGTACTAATACTTCACCATTAACACGGTTGTTGAGAACTTTCTCTTGGTGTGGTTGGCAGCGTGCTTAAATCTTATGACCCTCCCTCATACTAACACTTCCCCCTCTAAGACGGTTGTTGGTGTGGTTGGCAGGCGTGGTGGTGATGTGGGCGCACCGCCAGGTGCCGCGCGGGGAGCACTTCCGCGTGCCTATCTCTTATGGCCCTCCCCAGTACTAATACTTCACCATTAACACGGTTGTTGAGAACGTTCTCTTGGTGTGGTTGGCAGCGTGCTTAAATCTTATGACCCTCCCTCATACTAACACTTCCCCCTCAAGACGGTTGTTGGTGTGGTTGGCAGGCGTGGTGGTGATGTGGGCGCACCGCCAGGTGCCGCGCGGGGAGCACTTCCGCGTGCCGCTGGTGCCGCTGCTGCCGGCGCTCAGCATCTTCTCCAACGTGGCGCTGATGGCGCACCTGCCCGCGCTCACCTGGGCGCGCTTCGTCATCTGGATGGCCATCGGTGAGCGCCGCCGCCCTCCCAGGGACACCGGCCTGGGGACTCTCAGGCCACTGTAGTGTCTCTGGCCACTGTAGTGCCTCTGGCCACTGTAGTGTCTCTGGCCACTGTAGTGTCTCTGGCCACTGCAGTGCCTCTGACCGGGAGGACGGTGGAAGGTTTTTCGACTCCATCTACAGAGCTAGGACCGGGAGCGGTAGCTCAGTGCATCAATTGATGTCACATCAGCGCCTCTGCCCGGGAGGTCCTAGGTGTGAGTCCCGACATCGGCAGGATTTTCGACACTAGTTTTTCAGCTTGGTCGAATTCAGTCGCTGTCTGGAGGAGAATTCTAGCGGCCGGCTGCTCTGATCGGTAGTTTTCCGTGGTTTCTCCGATCACCACCAGGCGAATGCCGGAGCAGTACCCTACCAAACGGGCCACGGACCGCGCGCGTTCTGTCCTTCCTCTTCCGTGTCCTCTCCTCTCCCCTTACACACACATACAATTACACTAACATGCACTACACTACCACATATTCCGGGAGACAGGTCGGGAGCTTAGAGTTTGTCCCGGCTGGGGCGGGCCCCGCTGGTGGAAGACTCCTGGTTAGGGGGAAATCCCACTAGTGGACGGTAGATCGGCGCCGAATCTCACCAGCCAGCGGGGGAAGGTCACCATCTCCGGAGAAAAACATGCACTACACTAACGGGACTAATGACCAAAGCAGTTGACGTGCCCGGAAACACGAAAAAATCAATCAACCAATCAATCAATACAGGACTAGGCCGTGTATGGGGCGGCCGGCTGCTCTGATTGGTAGGTTCCATGGTTTCTCCAATGAACATCCGTCGAATGCCATAACAGTACAATCGCAAACGAGCCATGGATCACGCGAGATGTTTCCTTTTTCTTCCTTGATCTATCATCACCCCTTACTTTGATCCACTCACACTTACATGGTCTACCACACATTTCGGGAGACCAGACGGATCTTTAGAGCTTCAAGCGGCCGGGGCCGTGCACCGCTAGTGTGAGAACCGCTAGTGTGAGATATCTGATTGGGGAAAACTGTGTAAGGCAGTGTGTACGTGCGTGCCGCATCTCACCAAACTGCGGGGAAGTTCACAGCCATCTACATGTTTTCATCCCGGAGATGGCGGCGATCTTCCTCCTGCTAGATGGTGAAATTCGGAGCGGAACTACACGTCGAATAGCGGGCCTTTTCCCCAATCAGGCGTCTCCCACCAGCAGGGTAACGCCCCCAGTGTGGTAGTGTGATGATAGAACAAGGAAGACGAAGGAAAAATCGCTCGCGATCCACAGCCAGTTTGTTAGGGTACTGTTCCGACAATCACGTGGTGATGGATTGGTTGGTTGTTTTTTTTCGTGTTTCCGGGCGCGTCAACTGCTTTGGTCATTAGTCCCGTTAGTGTAGTGCATGTTTTTTCCTCGTGAGATGGCGGTGATCTTCCCTCGCTGGATGGCGAGATCCTGCGCCGACCTACCGTCGGCTAGTGGGGTTTCCCCCAACCAGGACTCTCCCAGCAGCGGGGCACCGCCCCAGCCGGGACAAGCTCTTAGCTCCCGACCGGTGTCCCGGAATGTGTGATAGTGTAGTGCATGTTAGTGTAAGTGTGTGTGTAAGGGGAGAGGATAGGAGAAGGAACAGGAAGGACAGATCGCGCGCGGTCTATGGCCCGTTTGGTAGGGTACTGCTCCGGCATTTGCCTGGTATTGATCGGAGAAACCACGGAAAACTACCTATCAGAGCAGCCAGCCGCTACAATTCTCCTCCAGGCAGCGACTGAATTCGACCCAGCTGAAAAGCTAGTATTGAAAATCCTGCCGTCGTGGGGAGTGGGAACCTAGGACCTCCCGGTCAGAGGCGCTGCAATGACATCAGTTGATGCTGACTGAGCTACCGCTCCCGGTGTGATGGTCGGAAAAAACATGGAAAAGTATCAATGATAACAGCCGGCCGCTAGAATTCTCTTACAATGAGCGGCCATATTGCTAGTGTCGAAAATCCTGAGAGACTGGAACCCTTGGACTTCCCGATCAATGTGATATCAATTGATGCCCTGAGCCACCTATGCCGGTGTCTTGATGCCCTTGTATATCCTATCTCTCCTCGGATTTTGCACAGGGAGGGGCGTTTTTTAAACTTTGTTTTAAGTGTATTTTCAGTATAAGTTAGTGTTTGATAACTGACTGCTATCCACCCTCTCGCAAGCCAGTGTCGCTACACTCGCGGCTCGACTCTTGAGTGTCTCGTAACCTCATGAGCGATTCTTTGGCGTAGTAATAATGGTATTGCAGTGTGCGTTTGCTGGTGGTGGCGGCTTGGAGATATCTGTTAGCCTAGAAATATCACTTATCAGGCAAGGTACATCTTCAATGTTGCTGTGCACATTTGTACAAAATACTCTCCTATTATACTGAGGTTTTTACTGAGCTACCTCTCAATTTCACTCAAGGCCCATCACCACGGTGGCATTATGGCACGGTTTTTTTCGTCTTTCTGGAATTTTGTGGTCTGCAACTATTAACAATAAATTGTACTAGTGTACCCGTGCGAGAACTCTTGCATATTAAACCCCACCCTCTTACCTATTTTTTTCATTTCCATGTAATGAGAACCAGCCTGTAATATAGCCATTTCTTCAAGTCTTTCTTATCCTCCGTTCCTTGTTCTAAATGTCCCCTTGTAATTGATAACAATGCAATACACACCTGTCAATAAACCTATTTTTATTTAACGTTATTACACAGCAGAGAGGTACACCCGTGTAATTCCATCGCGTAGAATATCAAGTAATTAGTTTAATTTCACATGAAGTTGCAGATTCTATAGGCTCTGGACAAGGGGCGTAGAATCGAGAAGCGTCGAACCAGCAAAAATGTAATAATAGAATGTTCAGTCATGCCGCTAGGTGTCGCATGCTCGCGACCGTACCAAGTAGTGCTGCAGATGAAGCGACTCTAGCGCCACGACTGAGAAAGACGTGAAAACCGTGTCATAATGCCACCCTGGTGACGGGCCTTCAGTGAAATTGAGAGACAGCTATGTAAAACCCATATTATAATATCAGAGTATTTTCTACACGTGCGCACAGCAACATTGAAGATGTACCTTACCTAATAGGTGATATTTCTAGGCTAAGAGATATGTTCTTTGGTTTAATATAAATGTTTAGAAACTTCTCGTAATTTATTACGATCTAATTAACAGATGTAAATTTGTATTTGCCAGCGTTATGTTAATTCCTGTCTGGAATGTTCTTTGCCATTCGTGTTAAATAATCTATAATTACATTTACATTTCCTCTAGCAAAAATGTAATTAATAAATACTTAATGCATCTTTGATATTTTTCGTAATTGTGAGCAAATATCCAGTAATTTGAGTTATTCCATTAAAAGAATTTATAAGATAATTTAATTTCAGTTAATTTGAACGTTTTAACGAAGTTTATATCTCATTGCTCGAAGTTATTTATTTAACTTAGTCTTATTTAATTTTACTCCGTAAAATTAAATTTTGTCACATTGCATTATATTATTCTATGTACATTCATTTTGTAAAACTCTAATCCATTCCGTTTAATTTCAATTTTAACGCAATTTGATCATCGCACCTCGGGCAAACGTTCGTCAACAGGTGAGGTTAAATTTTCGAATGGAGGAGAACTCGCTGTAGAACAAGTCGCATACACAAAAACTCATTGCGGCGTGTAAAATGGAACCATAAATAGGATCCATAAATTAAAATCTTCATTTCCTGCTCTAATAAATAGTATTTACTCTCCCAGACGTAAGAGATGGATGTAATTGTAACAAAGGCCGTTGTGTCGGATCCTAGCAACGAATACGAGAGCCAACTCTGGTAGTCTTAGAAACGCTTTGAATATAAGACAAAAAAGAAATATACAACAGTGGGGTGAAATATAGGTCCG